>CAMPDV010001577.1:0-107726 GCA_946699065.1 Loxodes magnus
TGTTATAAATGCGGCAGTCAAAAACATCTTTATCGATAGTGCAAAATTTTTCAAATGCAACAAAGATAATATAGGTAAAAATAAGAAGCCAAAAAATAAGCATATTTTTAAGAGTAAGAGAGATTTCGAAGAAATGAAAAAGCTAGAATACAGAGAATCTTTTGCAATAGCAATAAAAGGTTGTATAGAATCAAGAGTATAAATATATGGGATAGTTTTCAAAGTAATGCCAGACCTTAATTTTAAAGTTGGAAGGAAAACCAATTCAAAAACCCATCTATAAGTAAAAAGGATGTAAAAAATACAGGGAATAGGATTTCCTCCTGAAACTTTTTCTAACATTTTACATTATTATTATTATTATTTGAAGATTTTTAAAGTCGTTACAGTTTCTAATTAAGTGTTATGAGATTTGCAATACCAACATCTTTTTCTGATTAATTTTTTTTATCTCTTGATAAGGATTCTTTCTATTTTCTCTAATCTTTCTGAAATTCCTTTATTTTTGTCCTCTTAAGTTTAGGCAATATATTGTTGTTAGATTTGAGGAAGTGACAACTAGTATTCAGAGTTTTCTATCTGCATCGATACTACTTAACTAGATGGCTATTGGGATTGTAATCATATTTATTCTCTTGTGATGTGCTTATTTGTGTTAAGTAAAGTCTTTAATTGGTCGAGCTCTTCGTTAAGCACTTCGTATTAAGTTAAAATGGATCTTAATTGTTCTGAAAGGTTAAAGATTGTCTCTTATTTTTAGATATTTTGAGTAATATATTTCCAACTTAATGAGATTCGTTTGTTTCTTTTTCTTCTACAAGACGTTTCCCTTCATATGAGGATTACGAATCTTCGCTTTCAATGGGTTTCTCCTACTTAAGAATTTATTGGTGAGTAAATCTTTTGGCTTTCATTAACTCGCTTTTGGTAAGTTTAGATTCTGCACTTTACTGATTTATATTTTTTTTTAGTTAGAACATTTTTTCTAAATAATCAAATATATTATAGCAATTTAGTACATAAAACATTCTCAACTAATGCAAGCTTCTGTTCAATTTTAGAACTTACTTTTAAATCTGTTTTTACAAAAATATAGAATCAAATGAAATGAAGTATAACTTAAAATTGAAAAGCTAGAATGTTTCTCTTCTAAGGCTTCTATAAATAATAAAATTAAACAGTTTAATTTAAAACTAATTGTTTCTAAAACTTTACTCAGATATAAATTAAACTTATTATGATTTAAGTACCTTTAAATATAATTTAATAATTCATTGCTTATAATTGACTTAATTAATAAATTTTATCCGCTTTTGGACTTTTAAATTGAATTGAAGCTCTTTTAGATATTTGTCAATAAGATTTATAATAATTTACTCCTTGTTTATCTATTACATTAGTTACATTAAAAAAATAAATGTAGCTTTATAATTATATCAGCTATCCTTTTCTAAGAAAGCATATAATATCTAAAATAGAAGCTAAATTTTATTTTTTTATTCTAACGAAATTTAAATAATTTGTGCTTTACTTAGAAAATGGAATTTTTCTTGAATCTTTTATGAAATTGCTATACAATAATTTAAATACGTTCCCTCCAAATGTTAATTGCATCTTAATTAAATGGATTTAAAAATTAATAAATTATGTAATTTGCTGTAGCTTCTAGTTAATTATTAAATCCTCTTAGAAATAAAACAAAATAGGCATTAAGTTAGAAAATCGTAATATAAAAGTTAGATAATTGAATGTTCAAACTTTTTATAATTTACCTTTATCTAATGCTTAATAATTTTCCAGTCTTAAATCAATTATACTCATATTACAAGTAGTAACTTTAATACTCTTAAAGAAAACATTAAAGATAATTGTTATAATTCATTCTTTATCATGGAAATATATTAATTTAAAAAGGTAAACTACTTTGCTAAAAGAATGAAAGCAAATCTATTTAATAAATTAAAAGGATTTTTTGATTATACTTATAAAAAGCCTTCATCTGAAAACGTTTAATTGAAATAATCTGAAAACTAGATGTTAGAGAGAAATTAAATCTTAGAAGCAAAAATAAAATAAATTACCTTTTAATTCTTTAAATTTTAAATAATTTCCTTCTATGAAAAGCATAATCTTCCTTTTTTAATTATTAGGTCTATTTTATGAAAATAATAGGAATTTAATTATTTAATTTAAAATTTCGCTAAATTCCTTTTACTATAAATCAAAATAGCGAATATATTTTACTTAAGGGTTTTAATCACTTTTTTTAAAAGATATTTGATAGAAGGTATTCTTAGGAAATAAAAAAGGTTAAAGAAATATCAAATAAAAAATCGAAAAAATAGAATAAACTTAAAGAAATAAAATTAGAGCAATAGAAAATTATAAAGCATTCCAGTTCTTTTAGGTATATCTCTATAATTATAGAATTATTATAAACAGAAATAACTTTAGTTCTTCAATTTAATAACTGAAGTTAAGGTTAGTTCAGAATATAGAAATTAATATTAAAATAATAGTAAAAATCAGATAAAATGATATAAAAACATCTTTAGTTTCCAAATTTAATAAATTAAATTATGTAGATACAACTATTAGAGATAGCTGTATCTTTATTTCTAAATACTCGATATAATTGAAGGATTGTTAGCAGCAAAGAAAATATCTATAATATCTTTAAAAAAGCAAGCATTAAACATTAAATGTATTTAACTTTAAACTTTTTAAGATAGTTAGCTCATAGATATGATCTATGTTTTTTACCGTTATTACTAAATATCCCATTTAAGTAATTTATTATAAGTGCATAATAAAAGAATCATTTTAGTTATTTCATTTCTGAAATGCATATGCTTTCTTCCCTTGACAAATAGAATGGCAAATTGTTTTATCATTTATTACTAATTCTATTTCTTTAATTATTAAGCAAGCTTATTAATGAAGTAGTTATATAAAATGCTAAAAATAGATAAAGTCTAAGAAAAAAGTAAATAATAAGTTTAAGATGTTTTAAAAGAATAAAAATCCCTTTAGACTTATAAAGTTTACATCTTAAGGTTTAAATTGATTATTCTCTATATTACTTTATATACGAAGACAGATTGGTAATATATCTATTTTTAAAATAATCTCTTTCAAATACATTTTCATCATAAATATATAGTTAAGATCTACTAAGAAAACATTCTATTAGACTTAACTAATTAGTATGACCATTTATCAAATTTTAAAACTTACTCATTAACTTAATATCTGATTATTTAAGTCAACCTAATATACCAAGTAAATAAAAGCCATATATTTATTTTAAATAAAGTTGATTAGGGTAATCAGATATCTATTAGTTATAAAAATTAATTGTAAAGAGACATTTGAGAAAAATCAATCCAAACTTAGTAACTATATTTCTAAATTAGTCTGAAAGATTAAAAATTAAATTTAGAAGAAGAGATTGAAGTTAGTTAACACTTTATTGGAATAACTTAAAGAAACTACTACCTAGGTAAAAAATTTAACATTTATTATTTATCAATCAATTATATTACATCCAAGACATTTTAAGAAACTTTATAATTAGAAAAGAAAGACTAAGAAGGTCATAAATAAATAAAGAGGTTTAAAAAATAAGTTTAAAATAAGACAAATTCCTTAAATTAAATAATTTGAATTTTCGAAAGCTTTAATTTTAAAGCTTTAAAAAAAGATAGAAATAAAAAAATAATATTTTTTAAGAAAAAATTTGGTTTAGAGGTATAAGAATCGCTATTTAATAAATCAAAATTTATTTTAATCTTTATGAGTAAATTTTAAATTTAAAACTTGTTTCTTTTATAAAGTATTATTAAAAAATAATTTAAAAATAGTAACTTTTAAATATATTAAAAAAGAAAAATTATCTCGTTATAGTAGATTATTTCTATTAAAATCATCTTTTTTTTTGATTAGTTAAATATAAATAATGTGAAATTACTAGCATTCGAAAGATAAGATGGTAGTGGATAAGTTGAGAAAAAATAATTAAAAATAAGAGTTAAATCTATTAAGGAAATAATTAAAAACTCTTGTTATCATTTTTTAAATAATAAAGTTAATATAATTCTCTTTATGAAAATTCTTATATAATTATTTATAAATTAAAAAAATAAAAGTTTAAGATATTTCAAAATTTAAGAAATAAAAGAAGAAATAGTAATATTATTACATTTCTTTTCGAAGAAGAAAATTTATAACAAATAATTTATGGAAAATAAATATATCTATTTATATTTGGATGAATTTTAAGCTATAATCTAGCTATTATATTTAAAATTTATTGATATGCATACAAATTTGAATTATAAATTTTTATGAAGTTTATATGATTTTTAAAGAATTTGGAGTAGATAAATAAATAAAAAAATAAATAAAAATGATTATAGAGCTGTACCACCTCATTGGAGCGCAGCTCTTTCAATATTAATATTTAGTATTAAGAAAAATGTTCTCATGTTTCTTGTTAAATTCTAGAGGTCTGATGAGTCATGTCAGCTTCTCAAAATGGGGAATCTTCTTGTTAAAATTTATTCTAAAATCTTGAGTCAAATGCTTCACTCATTTGAATAAGGTCCAAATAAGAATTAGTTATTAAGTCGGTAATTAGAAGGCCCATCAGTCAAACTCTCATACTGCTAGAGAGAACCCTCGGGGAAAGTTAGGTATGTCTCAAAGGAGCTTATCCACCCTTTCCTGTAGTAGCATCTAGTGCGAGATTACTCGCGATGCAGTATACAATGCACCAGATTACCTCCTATTTGTCTGACGCGGCCGACATCCATTTCATATTATAAAATATTAATAATAATATTATACTTAAATGTTAATAAAATCGTTTGCCAATCACAGGACTTGAAACCTGGTCGCAGCTGCCACTATTTTTTTGCGTGGTAAGGTTCCATGGTCTTTTTGTTGAGAAGACAACTCTCCTGAACAGATTCCTAGCTAAATTTCTAAAATATTTTTCTTTCATAGATCCCTTCCTTTGTTACATAAAGTCTTGATAAAATTCTTAATGTTTTTTATTCTTCAATTTTTTGTTTGGTTTAAAAACTTTCACATCTTCTTAGAATATGTCATTATGATCTATATTATCAGCATTTTTTTCTTTCTATTTTATTTTGAGTTCTTATATTCAAAATTTTAGCAATTTTTTTAATTCTTGTGTTCATTTAGGCTGTTTCTTTACTATTTTCTTATTCTGTTATTTTTTATTAGGATTGAGAGATTATTAATTTATTTTGAGGATCTTCAATCTATATTGATACAACTGATAATGGAGGCAGTTAAGATTGAGACCAAATTTATTATCTTGTGATTTATTTATTATTTATTAACAATGTCGTGAGTTAATCTATTTCAAGGTTGAGTTGTTCGTAGTTAGTAAGAATTTCTCGAATTTAATTTGTCAGATTTCAGATAGTTTCTTCTTGTTTGACTATAACTTTATTTGTTTTTCAACTTATTCCTTTTCCATTCAAGAAGTTTCTGGGTCAACCATGCGCTTTCCCTAGGAAGGAAATAAAGAGCTTGATTATTCTAAGGCCTACTTTTTTTACTTTTAAATTAGATTGGCTTTTCTTCTAGCCTTCTTAATTTCGGTCTAGCTAAGATGCTGTCTGATATTAAACTCCATTTTTTTGGAGGAGATAATTTAAGTTTATATCATAATACTTAAAAATTGCTTTATATATCAGTTAAATAAAAAATTAGGTATAAGGAGTATTTATTAAAAATTTAATT
This sequence comes from Loxodes magnus, assembly GCA_946699065.1. NCBI lineage: Eukaryota > Ciliophora > Karyorelictea > Loxodida > Loxodidae > Loxodes > Loxodes magnus. The sequence continues at coordinate 5,776 of CAMPDV010001577.1, forward strand.
AATAAATTTAAAGTTTTAGACATAAATAAATTTAGTTATTTCTTATTTAAATTAAAGAAATATAAACAAAATAGAAAAATTGGATTGGCCATTTTAATTAAAATTATTATTTTTACTCTTTAAGTAAAAATTTAAAATTTAGATTTTGAATCTAAATCGACTGATCTTAATTATAAACTTTTTCTTTTTTTAATTTATGCCAATTAAATCTCAGAATACTTTTTAAAAGCGGAAAATTAAATTATTTACTTTTAATTCTGTTTTTTTGTGTATCATAGTTGAAAATGTTAATAGTCTAAATAAAGCTTACATTAGTTATTTTATAATTTATGATTTTTTAAAATTTGTAGATTTTATATATTATTCATTTTATCTTCAATTTAAAACTATATTGATACTAGAAACAAGAGTTGAAAACAGACAATTTTAAATCTTTTTTTTATATAAATAATTAATTTTATGAGATCTCAAAAAATAAATGATTTATATACCTAATTAAATATATTCATCAGTAAAATATAATTCTCTAAGCTTAAAAAATAAATTTAATCATCTTTAAGAAATATAAATTTTTAAAATATTTAATAAAATCTACTATCTAATATGAACTTTAAAAATCCTAGTAAATAATTAATTATTTTAGATATACAAATAATATCATTTATTATTTATAATATTTAAAGAAAGTAACAATTGAGAGTATTTATAAGTATAACTATTGTAATAAATAGATGTGTGCTATATGATCTAATATTTTCTTTATAAGATAAAAAATAATCTATGAGATCTGCTCTTTATTAATAACATTTTATTAAAACTTTTATTATAATACCAAATCTTTTTTAAGCGTAAGTGTAAAGTCATTTATTTAGATTTGTTTCTAGATAATACTTTACAATTTTAAAATTGATTTTTATATAATAAATCACCATAAAATCTTTTTTTTCTATGACTTTGTACTTTTATTTAATTTTATTAATGAAGAATAATAAAGAAAAATTTGATCTATCTAAAACTTTAATCACAAAATCCAATTTTCTTTATAATATTTTTACTGTCTTACATAATATTAAGCAATAGCAATAAATTACTAAAATAAAGTTAAACTTTCAAACACCTTAAGAATTATAAAAAATGTACAATTCCAGAAATAAGATAAATTCTGCATTTATCTGTGCAAAATATAAACAATTTCTTTATTTTTATTAATGGAACATTTTAATTATAATCATTGTATATTATCAGGATCTTGGTGTTTGCCTCTTAACTAACTTAATTATTCCCAATAATTATTAGATAAATAATTCAAAAATAAATACTTGTAGAGCAAAATTTCTTACATGTTGATGTCTCACTAGGCATCAGATCTTTCATTTAAATTTAATAAATTGTTTGTATAAAGTAAGAGTAAAAGCCTTTTTAACTAAAAAGCACATAAAATTTTTAAAAAGGTTTCAAAGCTTTAATTCTAAAGTTTTATCTAAATCTAAAAATAATTATTTTAGGAAATAACCTCTGATTTAATGCTATATTTTTCAATAGAAATTAATTAGTTTATTTTAAATAAAGAATATGTTTTGAAAATTGAATACTTTTGCTATCTATTGTATTTAATAATTCAAGTCAAACGTAAAAATACCTAATTTCATTTTAGCATAAACCTTATATTTAAAGCCTTCAATTGTTTAATTCTTTAACTTTAAAAATTTTATAAGGTAATTGGCTTATTAATTTTAAAAAGGTTATAACAATTTATTTTTAATCTATGCGAAGAAAACATTTTTTAAAGCTTAATTAAAAATTTGTTTTTTTTAATAATTATATATTTCAATAAGATGATTATGATTAGATTCATACACTTCATTTTGCTATTAACGAATCTTTAAACAATTAAATGAGCGGAATTATTATTTAAATTAGTGTTATTTAATTATAGCTAAAAATTTATTATTTCCTTATTTTTTATAATGGTTAATATCATAAAAATTTACCTGCTGTTTATTTCGATTTGCTTTTTATTAATTTCCCTAGGTACACCCAGGAAGTTTATGGAACTAACTGACTATTATTTAGCTCATCAAACTTAGATTGATAAATAGTTACTTGATTTTGGAATTGACACTCAGTTAAGTTAATAATCTTTTTCATTAACATTCTGATTATATCGTTATTGCAATAAGCAAGAAGAACTAAATTTTATCCTCTTTAACTAAAGCTAAGCATCAAGCACTTATTAAGTGTATATAAACGTAGAATAAAATTAGAATATGGAATTAGTTCTTAAGTCTTATACATTTTATACTGCTTTGAAGAAATAAATTTTAGTTTGGGTAGATCTTGTAACTAGTGGATGTTTAAAGGCATAAAATATTGGTAAACACAATTATAATAAGGCTATCTAAAAATTTGTAATACTAAGCTTTAATTTAAGTTATTGATTTAACTTACAATGATTCCTATATTTTAAATGGATATTACTTTAAATACTTTGATAATTCAGCTTAAATTTAAATATTAAACTACTAAGGTTATGATGATATTACTTACTTGTTGAATCTCTTATAGGTTTTATTTTTGAACTAACAATTCAGAATTTATAAATTATTAATTTACAGAAGCTCTTTTAAGAATTCCTTGGATATAATTCTGTGGAAGTTACTATATTAAACCTGAAACAAGTGACTATTAAAATTATCAGTATTATAGCTACTGATTAAGCCATTCCTTTTTTATCTACTTATGGAAAATTAAAGCAATAATAAAACCAAAAGTTAATGATAATATAAAGCTTTTGGAATAATCCTTAAACTCTTTAAGTTTATCTGCTTGAATTAAAAGTTATTGTATTAATCTAGAAATTCAACTTATATGATAAATAGATTCTTTAATTTTTATGTTATTAGACAACTTAAATATAATCAAATTAGCATACTTTTAAAATATAATGAAGTCAAGATCTAGATACTTCACAAGCATTTACTATTTTTGAATAAATTCGTTAATAAACTGCTCAAATTAATTTTTATAGGCTTTTCAAATGAACAATAAAGTTAAATTAATTAGTTTATAATTTTTTCTCCTAATGACAAACTTAATAAAATCCAATAATTTAGATTTTACCATTTATATTTTGTGAAGCTCTTACATAATTTTAGGAGGGAAAATTTATACCAATTTGAAGGATTAATTTTATAGCCTTGATTCTATCTATTTAATTCTTTTCTAAATTATTCCGATTTTATTTGAATTGCTATCTCATAAACCCATTGTTTACTGGAAACTTGATTTGCTTCTTATACCTCACCTGAAGTTATGCAAGCTAAACTAATCTAAAAATGTTAGAACTATCATACTATCCTCTACTAGCTTCATATCCATATAATTTTTAAGTTATATCTTCTGATGATTATGGATATAACCCTTAAATTTATTCTTCAAGTATTTGGTAAATAAGCTTTTGACTTAATAATTTAGGAACAACTAATTAAGAAGAATATTTGATTTAAATAGATAATTTATATTAGTTAACAGTATAGTATGATTAAGTGCAACTAACTCAAACTATTAATTTTTATTCTAATGAGCAACCAATTTTATGGCAAATCATTGAAATCAACAGTACCTAATGATTTTTCTTTTAGCTTACCTATATAATAATTTAGATAATTTAAAATCTTGCTATACTGATTAAACCAAACCTACAACACTAAATTTCTATAGTTATCTATCGATTAATTTTGTTTAATTTTAGTATAATTCAACAATATCTTTAAATTTGAGTCCTTAATTTAAGGTATAAATAATCCTGCCAAGATTTTATACTTACGATCAAGAAATAACACAATAAGACGGAATGTAAATAGTTACCTAAGATAATCCATGTGCTTAATTTAGCTAATTCGAATGTATTTCTCCTAATATATTAGAGGATTAACATTATCATTATATTAACTTTACCTATAATTTAATAGAAACTAATATAAATTACTTGTAAGATGCTATTTAATAAATTTTTCCTGACTTCAGTTATTATCTTTTAAAGTATTCGTCTTAGCAGTATAGTTTATCACTATAATTCTAAAACTAAGATTAAGAGACTTAAGATAAAGAAATTTATAAGCCTATAGTTAAAGAATAGTTTGCTAAATAACTTCATTATACGAATAATCTGCTATAGCAGCTATATAAATATGCGACTCCATTCATTCAGATGTTTAGGTACTAATAACTCCTAAAGAATAAAATTTCAACTATATAAAGAAAAAAGAAAATACGAAGTAGTATTTTATTTCTATTAACTTAAATATTTAAAAAGAAGTTTCTATTTGTATACAGTAATATTAATATAACTAAACATGCATCAATTCTAAATCTAAGCTTATTTAATTTGATAAATAAAGTAAAATTATCTTTAGAGCTCTGAAAAAGAAAGATAAATTTATAGGAAATTTTTATGATTTCAAATTTTATATTTGAATCATATTTATAAACTTAAGATTTTTTATAATCTTCACTAATAAAGAATGTGCTTTAAATTGAAAATAAATTACATGCTTAAGACCAAATAACAATAGTTGTGTTAAATTTAATGATACTTGTGTTGACTGCTTAGATGAAGATACTAATAAATGCTTTAGTTGTCATGAAGTTTTTCGTTATTTAATTAACTCTCAAATATGTAAACTTTTCTCAGATCTTATTCAAAATGGCAAAAATGTGATTATTATATGGAGTACCTGCTTGAAATGAATACGTAGAAGATTACCTTTTAAACGAATACGAAAATTAATTTAAAGCTTGTCAAATAAATTGAGAATTGTGAAAGCTGCAATTTAAGCAATAGTGAAGTAAAATGATACTTTTGTGAAAAAATTTTTATTTAAAATAACTAATACATTAGATGCAATTTAACGAACTCTTATCTGTGTAATAATTGTCTAACTTATAGCATATAATATGAAGTTGGATACTTTACTAAATAATAAAAGTTATGAATCTTAAAAATAAACTATCGAAAATGAGCTAAATACTTAAATTAAACGAATAAAGACAATCCATTTTTTCAGATAATAAATAAGAAAAGTAAAATTTAAATAATTGTATTTAGTAACTTACAAAATTCGAACTATGACTTTAGACGTGAAAAGAAAAAAAGTATTATATTTTGCATAAAAAAACAAAAAAACCAGTTTAAACAAAATATTTTTATAAATCGAATTATGATGGAAATCAAGTGAATCAAATAAAGTGATAAATTTAAAATATAGGAAACGTAAAAAGAAAACAAAATTGATGAAAAAAAATGATAAAGTTGAGAAATTTTATAAAAAATATGACAGAAAAAAAATAAACTTCAAAAATTATAAAAAATGTTAACTGATATAAATAGGCAGAGAATTAAGTTTAAAAAGATAAAACAAAAATTAAATAAAAAAGTCTAAAATAAATCATATGTCTTTACTAATCAGGTGGAATTCCTTCCTTATCTTAGATCTTAGCCTTAACGTTTTCAATTGAGTCACTTGGTTCGACATCTAAGGTAATAGTTTTGCCAGTCAGAGTTTTCACAAAGATTTGCATTATTTTTTATAATGTTTTAAAAAAGATTGCCTTTTATGTATTTTTTAAGCCAATACAAATTTACCCTATAAAAGAAATCACCATATCTGTTAATTTCTTATATAAATATTCTTAATGCAAATCCTTCAATTTATTATATATTTTTAACTTATTTGTATTCATGACTTACTAACAAAGTGCTAAAATACTTATAGATTATTTCAATATTATCAATTCATATGCAAGAAAAGTTTTTTAGTTCACCTATTACCATAACACTTTTTTTTAAGTTTGCTCCATCGTTACTTGAGATTGCTTGTTTAATAAATTTTATATATGATGTAAAATATTCAAAAAATTAGAAGGAAATTTTCAATAAAAAAAATTGTTCATCAACCTCTTAGTCTCAATACTAAGTGGAGGGTCGATTCTTTCTAGATGTTATAATCAGATAGAGTTCTTCCATCTTCTAATTGTTTTCCAGCGAATATCAATCTTTACTGATCAGGAGGAATACCTTCCTTATCTTGAATTTTGGCTTTTACATTCTCAATGGAATCACTTGGTTCTACATCTAATGTTATGGTTTTGCCAGTCAGAGTTTTCACAAAGATTTACATACCACCTCTTAATCTCAATACTAGATGTAAGGTTGATTCTTTTTAGATATTATAGTCGGATAATGTTCTTCCATCTTCTAATTGTTTTCCAGCAAAAATAAGTCGTTACTGATCAGGTGGGATACCTTCTTTATCTTATATTTTAGCTTTTACATTCTCAATGGAATCACTTGCTTCTACATCTAAAGTAATAGTTTTGCCAGTTAGAGTTTTCACAAAGATTTACATGCCACCTCTTAATCTTAAGACCAGATGTAATGTTGATTCCTTCTAGATATTATAGTCGGATAAAGTTCTTCCATCTTCCAATTATTTTCCAGCGAATATTAATCTTTACTGATCAGGTGGAATTCCTTCCTTATCTTAGATCTTAGCCTTAACGTTTTCAATTGAGTCACTTGGTTCGACATCTAAGGTAATAGTTTTGCCAGTCAGAGTTTTCACAAAGATTTGCATTATTTTTTATAATGTTTTAAAAAAGATTGCCTTTTATGTATTTTTTAAGCCAATACAAATTTACCCTATAAAAGAAATCACCATATCTGTTAATTTCTTATATAAATATTCTTAATGCAAATCCTTCAATTTATTATATATTTTTAACTTATTTGTATTCATGACTTACTAACAAAGTGCTAAAATACTTATAGATTATTTCAATATTATCAATTCATATGCAAGAAAAGTTTTTTAGTTCACCTATTACCATAACACTTTTTTTTAAGTTTGCTCCATCGTTACTTGAGATTGCTTGTTTAATAAATTTTATATATGATGTAAAATATTCAAAAAATTAGAAGGAAATTTTCAATAAAAAAAATTGTTCATCAACCTCTTAGTCTCAATACTAAGTGGAGGGTCGATTCTTTCTAGATGTTATAATCAGATAGAGTTCTTCCATCTTCTAATTGTTTTCCAGCGAATATCAATCTTTACTGATCAGGAGGAATACCTTCCTTATCTTGAATTTTGGCTTTTACATTCTCAATGGAATCACTTGGTTCTACATCTAATGTTATGGTTTTGCCAGTCAGAGTTTTCACAAAGATTTACATACCACCTCTTAATCTCAATACTAGATGTAAGGTTGATTCTTTTTAGATATTATAGTCGGATAATGTTCTTCCATCTTCTAATTGTTTTCCAGCAAAAATAAGTCGTTACTGATCAGGTGGGATACCTTCTTTATCTTATATTTTAGCTTTTACATTCTCAATGGAATCACTTGCTTCTACATCTAAAGTAATAGTTTTGCCAGTTAGAGTTTTCACAAAGATTTACATGCCACCTCTTAATCTTAAGACCAGATGTAATGTTGATTCCTTCTAGATATTATAGTCGGATAAAGTTCTTCCATCTTCCAATTATTTTCCAGCGAATATTAATCTTTACTGATCAGGTGGAATTCCTTCCTTATCTTAGATCTTAGCCTTAACGTTTTCAATTGAGTCACTTGGTTCGACATCTAAGGTAATAGTTTTGCCAGTCAGAGTTTTCACAAAGATTTGCATTATTTTTTATAATGTTTTAAAAAAGATTGCCTTTTATGTATTTTTTAAGCCAATACAAATTTACCCTATAAAAGAAATCACCATATCTGTTAATTTCTTATATAAATATTCTTAATGCAAATCCTTCAATTTATTATATATTTTTAACTTATTTGTATTCATGACTTACTAACAAAGTGCTAAAATACTTATAGATTATTTCAATATTATCAATTCATATGCAAGAAAAGTTTTTTAGTTCACCTATTACCATAACACTTTTTTTTAAGTTTGCTCCATCGTTACTTGAGATTGCTTGTTTAATAAATTTTATATATGATGTAAAATATTCAAAAAATTAGAAGGAAATTTTCAATAAAAAAAATTGTTCATCAACCTCTTAGTCTCAATACTAAGTGGAGGGTCGATTCTTTCTAGATGTTATAATCAGATAGAGTTCTTCCATCTTCTAATTGTTTTCCAGCGAATATCAATCTTTACTGATCAGGAGGAATACCTTCCTTATCTTGAATTTTGGCTTTTACATTCTCAATGGAATCACTTGGTTCTACATCTAATGTTATGGTTTTGCCAGTCAGAGTTTTCACAAAGATTTACATACCACCTCTTAATCTCAATACTAGATGTAAGGTTGATTCTTTTTAGATATTATAGTCGGATAATGTTCTTCCATCTTCTAATTGTTTTCCAGCAAAAATAAGTCGTTACTGATCAGGTGGGATACCTTCTTTATCTTATATTTTAGCTTTTACATTCTCAATGGAATCACTTGCTTCTACATCTAAAGTAATAGTTTTGCCAGTTAGAGTTTTCACAAAGATTTACATGCCACCTCTTAATCTTAAGACCAGATGTAATGTTGATTCCTTCTAGATATTATAGTCGGATAAAGTTCTTCCATCTTCCAATTATTTTCCAGCGAATATTAATCTTTACTGATCAGGTGGAATTCCTTCCTTATCTTAGATCTTAGCCTTAACGTTTTCAATTGAGTCACTTGGTTCGACATCTAAGGTAATAGTTTTGCCAGTCAGAGTTTTCACAAAGATTTGCATTATTTTTTATAATGTTTTAAAAAAGATTGCCTTTTATGTATTTTTTAAGCCAATACAAATTTACCCTATAAAAGAAATCACCATATCTGTTAATTTCTTATATAAATATTCTTAATGCAAATCCTTCAATTTATTATATATTTTTAACTTATTTGTATTCATGACTTACTAACAAAGTGCTAAAATACTTATAGATTATTTCAATATTATCAATTCATATGCAAGAAAAGTTTTTTAGTTCACCTATTACCATAACACTTTTTTTTAAGTTTGCTCCATCGTTACTTGAGATTGCTTGTTTAATAAATTTTATATATGATGTAAAATATTCAAAAAATTAGAAGGAAATTTTCAATAAAAAAAATTGTTCATCAACCTCTTAGTCTCAATACTAAGTGGAGGGTCGATTCTTTCTAGATGTTATAATCAGATAGAGTTCTTCCATCTTCTAATTGTTTTCCAGCGAATATCAATCTTTACTGATCAGGAGGAATACCTTCCTTATCTTGAATTTTGGCTTTTACATTCTCAATGGAATCACTTGGTTCTACATCTAATGTTATGGTTTTGCCAGTCAGAGTTTTCACAAAGATTTACATACCACCTCTTAATCTCAATACTAGATGTAAGGTTGATTCTTTTTAGATATTATAGTCGGATAATGTTCTTCCATCTTCTAATTGTTTTCCAGCAAAAATAAGTCGTTACTGATCAGGTGGGATACCTTCTTTATCTTATATTTTAGCTTTTACATTCTCAATGGAATCACTTGCTTCTACATCTAAAGTAATAGTTTTGCCAGTTAGAGTTTTCACAAAGATTTACATGCCACCTCTTAATCTTAAGACCAGATGTAATGTTGATTCCTTCTAGATATTATAGTCGGATAAAGTTCTTCCATCTTCCAATTATTTTCCAGCGAATATTAATCTTTACTGATCAGGTGGAATTCCTTCCTTATCTTAGATCTTAGCCTTAACGTTTTCAATTGAGTCACTTGGTTCGACATCTAAGGTAATAGTTTTGCCAGTCAGAGTTTTCACAAAGATTTGCATTATTTTTTATAATGTTTTAAAAAAGATTGCCTTTTATGTATTTTTTAAGCCAATACAAATTTACCCTATAAAAGAAATCACCATATCTGTTAATTTCTTATATAAATATTCTTAATGCAAATCCTTCAATTTATTATATATTTTTAACTTATTTGTATTCATGACTTACTAACAAAGTGCTAAAATACTTATAGATTATTTCAATATTATCAATTCATATGCAAGAAAAGTTTTTTAGTTCACCTATTACCATAACACTTTTTTTTAAGTTTGCTCCATCGTTACTTGAGATTGCTTGTTTAATAAATTTTATATATGATGTAAAATATTCAAAAAATTAGAAGGAAATTTTCAATAAAAAAAATTGTTCATCAACCTCTTAGTCTCAATACTAAGTGGAGGGTCGATTCTTTCTAGATGTTATAATCAGATAGAGTTCTTCCATCTTCTAATTGTTTTCCAGCGAATATCAATCTTTACTGATCAGGAGGAATACCTTCCTTATCTTGAATTTTGGCTTTTACATTCTCAATGGAATCACTTGGTTCTACATCTAATGTTATGGTTTTGCCAGTCAGAGTTTTCACAAAGATTTACATACCACCTCTTAATCTCAATACTAGATGTAAGGTTGATTCTTTTTAGATATTATAGTCGGATAATGTTCTTCCATCTTCTAATTGTTTTCCAGCAAAAATAAGTCGTTACTGATCAGGTGGGATACCTTCTTTATCTTATATTTTAGCTTTTACATTCTCAATGGAATCACTTGCTTCTACATCTAAAGTAATAGTTTTGCCAGTTAGAGTTTTCACAAAGATTTACATGCCACCTCTTAATCTTAAGACCAGATGTAATGTTGATTCCTTCTAGATATTATAGTCGGATAAAGTTCTTCCATCTTCCAATTATTTTCCAGCGAATATTAATCTTTACTGATCAGGTGGAATTCCTTCCTTATCTTAGATCTTAGCCTTAACGTTTTCAATTGAGTCACTTGGTTCGACATCTAAGGTAATAGTTTTGCCAGTCAGAGTTTTCACAAAGATTTGCATTATTTTTTATAATGTTTTAAAAAAGATTGCCTTTTATGTATTTTTTAAGCCAATACAAATTTACCCTATAAAAGAAATCACCATATCTGTTAATTTCTTATATAAATATTCTTAATGCAAATCCTTCAATTTATTATATATTTTTAACTTATTTGTATTCATGACTTACTAACAAAGTGCTAAAATACTTATAGATTATTTCAATATTATCAATTCATATGCAAGAAAAGTTTTTTAGTTCACCTATTACCATAACACTTTTTTTTAAGTTTGCTCCATCGTTACTTGAGATTGCTTGTTTAATAAATTTTATATATGATGTAAAATATTCAAAAAATTAGAAGGAAATTTTCAATAAAAAAAATTGTTCATCAACCTCTTAGTCTCAATACTAAGTGGAGGGTCGATTCTTTCTAGATGTTATAATCAGATAGAGTTCTTCCATCTTCTAATTGTTTTCCAGCGAATATCAATCTTTACTGATCAGGAGGAATACCTTCCTTATCTTGAATTTTGGCTTTTACATTCTCAATGGAATCACTTGGTTCTACATCTAATGTTATGGTTTTGCCAGTCAGAGTTTTCACAAAGATTTACATACCACCTCTTAATCTCAATACTAGATGTAAGGTTGATTCTTTTTAGATATTATAGTCGGATAATGTTCTTCCATCTTCTAATTGTTTTCCAGCAAAAATAAGTCGTTACTGATCAGGTGGGATACCTTCTTTATCTTATATTTTAGCTTTTACATTCTCAATGGAATCACTTGCTTCTACATCTAAAGTAATAGTTTTGCCAGTTAGAGTTTTCACAAAGATTTACATGCCACCTCTTAATCTTAAGACCAGATGTAATGTTGATTCCTTCTAGATATTATAGTCGGATAAAGTTCTTCCATCTTCCAATTATTTTCCAGCGAATATTAATCTTTACTGATCAGGTGGAATTCCTTCCTTATCTTAGATCTTAGCCTTAACGTTTTCAATTGAGTCACTTGGTTCGACATCTAAGGTAATAGTTTTGCCAGTCAGAGTTTTCACAAAGATTTGCATTATTTTTTATAATGTTTTAAAAAAGATTGCCTTTTATGTATTTTTTAAGCCAATACAAATTTACCCTATAAAAGAAATCACCATATCTGTTAATTTCTTATATAAATATTCTTAATGCAAATCCTTCAATTTATTATATATTTTTAACTTATTTGTATTCATGACTTACTAACAAAGTGCTAAAATACTTATAGATTATTTCAATATTATCAATTCATATGCAAGAAAAGTTTTTTAGTTCACCTATTACCATAACACTTTTTTTTAAGTTTGCTCCATCGTTACTTGAGATTGCTTGTTTAATAAATTTTATATATGATGTAAAATATTCAAAAAATTAGAAGGAAATTTTCAATAAAAAAAATTGTTCATCAACCTCTTAGTCTCAATACTAAGTGGAGGGTCGATTCTTTCTAGATGTTATAATCAGATAGAGTTCTTCCATCTTCTAATTGTTTTCCAGCGAATATCAATCTTTACTGATCAGGAGGAATACCTTCCTTATCTTGAATTTTGGCTTTTACATTCTCAATGGAATCACTTGGTTCTACATCTAATGTTATGGTTTTGCCAGTCAGAGTTTTCACAAAGATTTACATACCACCTCTTAATCTCAATACTAGATGTAAGGTTGATTCTTTTTAGATATTATAGTCGGATAATGTTCTTCCATCTTCTAATTGTTTTCCAGCAAAAATAAGTCGTTACTGATCAGGTGGGATACCTTCTTTATCTTATATTTTAGCTTTTACATTCTCAATGGAATCACTTGCTTCTACATCTAAAGTAATAGTTTTGCCAGTTAGAGTTTTCACAAAGATTTACATGCCACCTCTTAATCTTAAGACCAGATGTAATGTTGATTCCTTCTAGATATTATAGTCGGATAAAGTTCTTCCATCTTCCAATTATTTTCCAGCGAATATTAATCTTTACTGATCAGGTGGAATTCCTTCCTTATCTTAGATCTTAGCCTTAACGTTTTCAATTGAGTCACTTGGTTCGACATCTAAGGTAATAGTTTTGCCAGTCAGAGTTTTCACAAAGATTTGCATTATTTTTTATAATGTTTTAAAAAAGATTGCCTTTTATGTATTTTTTAAGCCAATACAAATTTACCCTATAAAAGAAATCACCATATCTGTTAATTTCTTATATAAATATTCTTAATGCAAATCCTTCAATTTATTATATATTTTTAACTTATTTGTATTCATGACTTACTAACAAAGTGCTAAAATACTTATAGATTATTTCAATATTATCAATTCATATGCAAGAAAAGTTTTTTAGTTCACCTATTACCATAACACTTTTTTTTAAGTTTGCTCCATCGTTACTTGAGATTGCTTGTTTAATAAATTTTATATATGATGTAAAATATTCAAAAAATTAGAAGGAAATTTTCAATAAAAAAAATTGTTCATCAACCTCTTAGTCTCAATACTAAGTGGAGGGTCGATTCTTTCTAGATGTTATAATCAGATAGAGTTCTTCCATCTTCTAATTGTTTTCCAGCGAATATCAATCTTTACTGATCAGGAGGAATACCTTCCTTATCTTGAATTTTGGCTTTTACATTCTCAATGGAATCACTTGGTTCTACATCTAATGTTATGGTTTTGCCAGTCAGAGTTTTCACAAAGATTTACATACCACCTCTTAATCTCAATACTAGATGTAAGGTTGATTCTTTTTAGATATTATAGTCGGATAATGTTCTTCCATCTTCTAATTGTTTTCCAGCAAAAATAAGTCGTTACTGATCAGGTGGGATACCTTCTTTATCTTATATTTTAGCTTTTACATTCTCAATGGAATCACTTGCTTCTACATCTAAAGTAATAGTTTTGCCAGTTAGAGTTTTCACAAAGATTTACATGCCACCTCTTAATCTTAAGACCAGATGTAATGTTGATTCCTTCTAGATATTATAGTCGGATAAAGTTCTTCCATCTTCCAATTATTTTCCAGCGAATATTAATCTTTACTGATCAGGTGGAATTCCTTCCTTATCTTAGATCTTAGCCTTAACGTTTTCAATTGAGTCACTTGGTTCGACATCTAAGGTAATAGTTTTGCCAGTCAGAGTTTTCACAAAGATTTGCATTATTTTTTATAATGTTTTAAAAAAGATTGCCTTTTATGTATTTTTTAAGCCAATACAAATTTACCCTATAAAAGAAATCACCATATCTGTTAATTTCTTATATAAATATTCTTAATGCAAATCCTTCAATTTATTATATATTTTTAACTTATTTGTATTCATGACTTACTAACAAAGTGCTAAAATACTTATAGATTATTTCAATATTATCAATAGATGCTCTAATTCGCACTATTAATCATGATTTGTTATCATTAAATATTTTTTAACCTTTCTTTTTGCTATTTCAATTTTTAGTTTTCATATTTTGAATATATTAAGATCTCTATTGATAATTTTATTAATTTGTAGATTTAATTAATACTTGAGACTTTACTTACGAATTAGTTGCCTTTTTAATTAATAATGTTTTTAAATTTTATAATAAAAGAATTTAAAATCAATGAAAATCAAAATTTTTGGTTAATTATTTCGAAATTAATCTCACCTTTTTGAATTTTAAATTTATATGCATTTTTTAATTTTTATAGGAATTTCCCAGAAACTATATAAACTTTTATTATCTTTCTTTTCTTTCCTAATTTTTATATTATCACTTTTAACAATTGATTATTTCTTTTTATTTACTTTAATGAACTGAAATTTTTTTATTTTCGATCGATTGTTTAAAACTTCTGTATTTTTTTCTGAAATATTTTGATTAAAAAAAAATTTTTTTAATAAGTGCAAAAAAAGCTATTTATCATTTTAAAAATGCTATTATAAAATTTCTATTTCATAAAAAGCTTATTTTATAACTATTTAACTCTTTTAATACTAGGATTGTTTTAAGAGACAAGCAAATGTCATAAAAAGTGATTTTATGATTTAAATTTTTTTCAATATTCAATTGCAATAGTAACAGCAGATTGCTGCCTGGTTAGATTCTCCTATCCGTGAATCACTTTTTCTTATTGTTTTTAATGCCAAAAAATTCTAATTTAAATCTTTATTTAGTGTCAGAATAAAAGGAATTTGCTCTAAACGAGTAATCCTTAAAAATTATAGTAGAAAATTTATGGAAAGGTCTATTTAAAAGGGAAAGATGGAATGAAATGTACTCTTAAGTTATTGAAGAATAGAGAGTAAGAATAGCTAGTAAAGATTTCTATAGTAAAAAAATGTTATCAATTGCATTAATAACTAAAGAGTTCCAAGTCTAAGTGAAGTTTTCTTGAACTGATTAAAAAGGTTTATATTAATTAGTACGTTTGACAAATTTATATGCTAAAGGAAGTTTATATGGTTAGATATTGAATAAATATTTGCTTAAGGAACATTAAAGAAGAAGCTAATGAGCTTTTATAAGATTCTATTATTATTAAACTTAATAGCTAAAGGAGTTTAAGCTAATCATTTTAGTGATTAATTCATAGATATATTAATCTACAAAAATTTTATTACATTAGAATTTAACTCTTAAAATGGTGATCTTGGAATTGTTACTAAGCTAATATTATTAAACTACAGTAGGAAAAGAAAATTTACAATGAAAATCATCTGAAAAAATAAAAATAAAGCAAATAAAAAAATGGAGAATGGATTATTGTTTGAATCTGTGAAGAATGTACGATGAAAGCTTGCTTTGACTGTATCAAAAACCAAAAGGATAAATTATGAAGTTTTTAATCACTCATAAATTAATTCCTAATTTATCAATGAATCTTCATGATATTGCTTAGAACCAACTAATAAAAATTGTTTTAGTTTCGAAACAGAATAATAGCTTGATTTAAAGTTTAAGAACAAATAAACTAAAATTTTTGATAAGTAAAAATTATAAGAAAGATCTAAGATAAACAAAGCTATAATTAGAAATAAAATTAGATTAATGTATGGTAAAATAGAAGAAAAAGAATATAAATTTTATAAATTTTGAGGGAGTTTAGGATTTTATAACCTCTAAAAATCTAAAAACTTCATTCATTTGCAAAACACAACAATAACTAATATATTAATTATCTTTATTAATTATAAGATTCAAACTTTATAAATAAATTTGATTATAGAGCGCGTAACACTCTCGTTGGTGAGCAGCTCTTTAAAAAAAAATGTTTCATACTGACAAGAATGTTTGTTACTGATAAAATTATCAAATACTAATAAACCTTGTTCAATACTGGTATAATTTTAGAATACTCTTAATCTTTAATACTTGCTGGAGATCCAAGGACATGGCAGGATTGTGTCTCATTGCATCACCAAAGCAGAGGACGACATGTGTCAATTATGGGTACTTTAATTCCCCACCTCTGATGAAGATGACCTTGTTGTTCACCTTCGAACAACTATGGCGGTTTTAAAAAATATATATAATATAATAAATATAGAAATATTTTTTACTTTGCTTTATAAAGTGAAACGCAATTTTATTTAGAAAAATTACTAGCGATAAAATAATTAAAGTTGTATTAAGAGATAATTAAGTAATTGCGTTTTATTTTTTATTAATTAGCTTTAATACAAAATATGCCTTTTCTTTAAAATGCTAAATTCAATTACAAATCGTTTATTTATTAGAAATGAATTTGTATTTATTGCATAGTACCTTTACCTAATAAAATAATTTGTTTATTTTGTTTTTTAAATAATTGAAGCAAGTGGGATTTACTCTTTTGTTTTTTCTTAATGAATTCTCAATAAAAATTCTTAATTGAGCTAAAGTTTTAAAATTTTTTAGTACTAAATATTTAAAATATCATTTTTACTTAGCTTTTAGAGTGAGAGAGTTTTATTATAATTAGGGGAATTCAATTCATGCTGTCTTTTATGCAAATACTTTAAGGTACTTTTTCATTTCTTTTAAATAGGATTTTACAAATCTATATATTTCCTGCCCGCTAAATTATATACTTAATAACGAGTTATTGAAATTTATGCCATCAGCATCTTTTTAGCTCATATTCTTAGTTTAAAATTTTGTTCGAGTATATAGCTTTTATAAAGAAAGGGAATCTTAGTTATCAATTTGCTAAAATTTAACTAATTTAATAAAGTATTTTTCTTAATGGTTGGTCTTATGAAAATGTATCTATATTAGTTTTAATCATAAAGACTCTTAGGGTTTATTTACTAAATCACAATCTTTAATTATATTGGCTATCTTTATCTAGCTAATCTTCGTCTATCTTTATTTGGCTATTATTATAACTATATAATCTCTATATTAAATAGCTATTTCTAATTAAGAAGAATTAGAATTTGATTTATTAAGATCTAGTCCATATATGCTTGCTTATAGTATGCATCTTTGCAGCTAATTTAAATTGGTTTTTCTTATAATTTTACTTCAAGTAACTCTAAAATTTAGTTCTGATGTTGGATATCCTGCTTTGAATCTCTTTCGACCATAAAATATTCACACTTTTATAGTTTTAAAATTACATAATCGTTTTGGCTAAAAGATAACTAACTAATACTTTTCGAAAATTGTAATAAGATCCTTAAAAATCTAATCTGGTAATGTCATAATAATCCTTCTTAGTTTAAATATAATTATTAACATTGATTCACTTTAATTAGTTTCTTTTATTTATTATTTAGCTTTTTAATACTTACCTATGTCAGTTAAGATTAGAGAATGAAATTGTTTTGATGATTATCGAGAGATACTTTTAAAGTTAATCATGATTAAGAGATATTTCTTTCAAGAACGGTTAATAAACTACAGCGCATTTTATATTTTAGCTTTTATATAAGTTGTCTTTTTGATATTAGTTATCTAAGGATTTTTAGCCTGATGATGAAAAGTTCTATAATCTTAAATTTCTTAATTTCAAGTTAAGTGAATCTTTCTTTTTTTGGCTTTATAAGTTTTTATTAGGTATATTTCTTAAGCTTTACTGTCTCTCATATTATCACTTAGTTTGTATCAAATGCACACCGATATAGAGAAACGCCTGGTAGAAATAAGAATATCTTTATTTAAATCAAAAATATGGAATATAATTAAACGTTCCTTAGGATTATTCTAGCATTTGCATATATAAGCTAACTATTATAGTATAATGGTCATCCATTAGTATAATCATCTAAGTTTAAAGCTATTATCATTCTATATGGTTGTTTATAATAACTACCTTAGTGATAATAGGATAATCGTTCATTTAATGATGATACTTATACATTAGGATTTGATATTTTTATTTAGTTATCCTATAGATTTTATCCTAAGGAAAAGTACTAGGGAAGTATTAACTTGCTTAGTTAAATAAGTAGGATGCTTTACATAATCTTGCATACTTAATACACTTTAAGTTATAAATAGTAGAACAAAGCTACTTTAATTTCTACCTTCTATAGCAATATTTCTAGAAACTAAAGCTTCTGGGATGTGATTAATTACAGTCTATTATTCAACTAAATATAAAGCAAGCTAGTTTAAAATTCTATAGATACTCCTAATTTAGAAGTTTAAATAGATATAATTCAACTTCATCTAAACTGATTTCCTTTAATTTTACTGATGAAGTAACTTTAAAATTAGATTTTTAATTTAAGTAAAAGAAAAAAATAGAACAGAGAGAGCTAACTTATTTAGTAAGAAAACTTTTAGACTATTAACTAATGTAATGGAAACTAAGGGCAAATTTTAGGTTTATTTTAATTCTAAAAGATTAAACAAATTAGCAGGAAATGATTTAGATATTTACCCTTCCTCTAATATTTCCAAATATTCTTCATCATTCTAATAAAAATAAATTTCAAAGAAACCAATTTTTGTTATAATCTTTCCTATTTCATTAAGTTAGTTCCAAAATTCGAGTATTTTTAAGTTTTACTATCTCTAATATATTCCTTCCTGAACTATCTTTGAATAAATTAACTCCTTCGAATATAAAACCACTAATTTTCACACTCTTGGTAAAGATAATCTAATAACTGCAATCTAATTTTTTATCTTTTAGTGTATCTTCATAAGACAAGCCATCGCTTATAACCTTTTGTACAGTCTTCTAATTATTAGACTTTTATGCTTTTAGTTATTTTCTTAGCAACATCAAAATATGATTTCTATCTAGCAAAATAAGTTCAGTTAATGATTCTTTGGATTTCTAAATCACATACAATTCCTATCAAGTTTTGAATCAATTTATTCCAAGCAGGTTAAATATTTAGAATAGAGGATTTATAACTAATGAATGATAAATAGAATAATTAGTAAATTAAATCTATAGAAAATACAATTAATGTGCTATATTTAATAAAAGATAAGCGAAGAGTAGAGCATTAGCAATAAATTACTCTACAGAAATAAAAGAATGTTAATGATGTGAATCAAATAAGTAATTTTCTTACTGATAGGCTAGTAATCACAATTATGTTCCTGATAGATTTTACTTTTTTGCTTGCTTAGTTATGTAGATAAAAACAATATCATTAATCATCCTTTAGCAAATATATAATTAACATTAACTTTTTCTTTAATTCGTTTCTTTCTTTATTTTACCAGATAAACTAAATCTTTAAATTCAATTCTTGAGTAAAGAAACAATTAATTTAATCATGTTCAGTTCTATACTTATTGAGATGAATGCTTCTACTTTAAAGTATCTTTTATATCTTTTTTTCGTAATTCCACATTTAATAGTTTTAAAGGATTATTTAGAGAACTTAGAATATTATATTTGATTAATTTAAGATAAAAATACTTAAAGCAATAGAAGATATTGAATGCATTTAGAATCAATTCATATTGGAAAATTTTGTATTGCCGCTTTTAAAACTTCTGAATACTTTACTGTTAATAATTTTAGATATCTCATTATATAGAACTTTCTGACAAACTTTATGCTTTCTCTTTACTTTTAGCTTTATGAAGTAATTTAACTCTAAAATAGTAAGAATTATCTTCTGTTATAAGCTCCTGTGTTTTCTTATTTAAACTGCTCGAAAATTAATTTTATGATGATGTTAAAAAAAGAATTTAGATATTTCCTTCTCTTATGTTTTGCATGCTAAATTACTATAAGATAATTCTTCTGTCTTCGTTATTTTTTCTTAATTATTGTTAATGCTTTTTTTGTTCTACTAGTACAGCATTAGCATTCAAGTATTATCCTTTATTGACTATCTTCGAAATTTTGGATCTTCTATAAAATGTCTCCTACTAAACTTTTCGCTATTTTGTCTTATTATCTAGATTTAAATTATTTATTTGCTTGTGATCTTAGTTTTCTATTGTGATTTAAGAATCAATCAAGTAGTTAATAAACTTGAATCAGGTTAACACTGAGGTTCCTTTAGAAGTTACCGATCCAATTTTTTCTACTTAAAGACCTTTTTAGATAATTACATTTTTCTCAAGTTTAGCATAAATAATTTTAAATATCAGCGTCGACAAGATAAGATTTCGATATTTCAAACCCTAAACTTTAAGTCTCTCTGATTTTTTATTTATTGGCTCATATAAATTGTACCCCATCATAAAAAATTAGTCTGTCTCTTCCTGATTTCAAGGAAGGGAACATTAAATCTATTTTACTGCTAATTAGAAATGTATATTTCATACACAACCCATCTATTGGTTTCTTTTCTCTCACAGTTAAATTTTATAAGTTAAAGTTAAGTTTATGTTGTCTTTTCAGCAAAACTAACTGTCATTTTGGACTCATCTATCAAATTGCTTATGAACAAGCTTAATTTTAACTCCTAGTTAGGAATTTAATTTCCCTGATTCTATTACCAAAGATAAAAGAAAAATACTTGAGTCCATCTGACTTAGGTTTTGCAAGCAATGCAACAGTTTTTTCAAAGATATTAAAAATTTCAGCTTATTAAGAATTCTTTTTCTATTGCTCTATTTAACTTCTGTGTGGATTGACTAAGCATTTATACCTGACAAATCTCTTTTTTCTCTTATTATCTATAATCAATTTAATAATATCAGCTTAAGTTATAATTTTAAAAGAAAAATAGACCAACTTATGATAAGTGAGTAATCTTAGAAGATCTAATCATAGAGCAAGGCAACTTAATAGCATTTCTTATAAATTAGAAGGGACTTTGAGAGTATTTATCATATTATTTATAACTCATATGTAACTAATTTTCAGTTACCTCCCTTAATCCCATCTAAAGGTGATTAGTTCTTCTTTCTTACTTTTTAATAATAATAATAATATACTTAAAGTTAGTAGAGTTTTGCATTCTCTGGAATTGCAACCAGTTCCTGCGGACAGTTTTTTTAACGCGAGTGTGATCCACGACCTTTTTATTAAGTGGAAGGTTACCACTGTAACCGTTCAAGTGGTCTTGCAAAAAGCTTTTATTTGTAGATTCCTGTTGGAGTTATTCATAGTTTATTGAGTTGTCTCCATGTTCTTTTCTGCTCTTATTCGTTTATTTTCTTTCATTATCAACAGTTTTTTAAAATATGTTGATTTGGTTTGCAACATCAACAAAGTTTGTATTATTGTCTTTATTTCGTTCTTTTTTATGATAATTTATTTTCTATATTTTCTAATCTTTTAATGAAACTTGTAGCAATCATTTCTTTTTCTGGATTCAATTCTTTTTTTAATTCTATTGTTATTTTTTCTATTTCCATTTTTGTTTCGTATTTAAAATTTTATTATGATTAAGTTCAGAGTTATTCTTCCGTTATTAATTTGCTACAAATAAGTTATCTTCTAAGTATTAGTAATTCATTGTTCTAATCTTCTATGTTACTCATTAGTTCCCGTATTTTTTCGCCTAAGTTGTAAGTTGTTTCTTCATAATTTGAGATTACTTTTTACATTTGGTCTAATTAAATTTAAAGTTTTTGATTAGTTTCGTTTTTAGGTTAACTTATCTCTATTTATCCTACCATAACTTTACCTTCTGAAGAAGAGCTTGACTCCTTCTATTGTTATTATTTTTTCTAAATTTCTTTTGCCACTTTTCTCTTAAGGTTTCTAAGTTAATTTTTTGAGAGTCGAAGAGATTAATCCATTTTTTTTCTTTCTTACTTTTTATGCTAAAAGAACGATTTTCATTAAGCAGTAAAATTTTTGAGCGAAAATTCAGATTTATAAATTATCTTTATCTCACTAATTAGAGTGCAAAAGTCTATTTACGTTTTATCACTCAATAGTAAGTCAAATATTCTCTCTCTAGAACTCTTTTAAATAAAGCGATAAAGATAATTAAAAAATATTTGTTTATGTTACTAATTTTTAAACAACTTGTTGTTAGATAGTTGATTTCAATAATTTTTTTCATTTTCATTTTCATCTTCTTCGCACAAATCATAAAGTCTAATCATTATTAACCTTTACTGCTCAGCTACTTTTGGAAGTTCTTTTCACGCTTGAAATTATTTTTGCTTGCATTTATTTCTTTTTATTCTAAATACGTTTATTCTTTCAGCTGATCTCTAAGATTTCTCTATTTATATGATAAATTGCCTCTATTTTATCCTTTAGAGCTGAATTTTGATTTTCTACTAGGGTTTGGCTTTTTAGTCTAGGTTGCTGTATTAATTTAAATGGTTTTGCTTTAAGATATTATAACAGAACCCGTGATACCAAGAGATAGATTATAAAAATTCTAAATTTCTAAATTTTTGTTTAAAAACCATTTAGATATTCGCATAAACCACTAAAAAAGAAATAATTTTATTGGATGGCTAGCAAGTTTCAATTTATCTTTTTGATAAGAGAAGCAATTTATTTGAATTTTGTGGTTCGTCCTTTTACCTTTTGCTGACTCTACTAGGCTTCCAACATTTCATTATAAAATGATATCTTTAGAATATTAATATAATTTCCTGGTTCTTCAGGGTTTCAGTTTATGAAATTAACTAAATATATTTCACGAAATTTTAGATGCTCTTAGTTTGTTAGTGGAACTTCTTTCATGCCTAATTCACACAAAAAAATCAGCCTCTTCTATTTCACTACATATTAGAATATTTCCTTCTGAATAAGTTAGTCTTCCTTGTCTATAAGTTTTACGACAAAACGAGGATGTATTCTCTCACTTCCTTAATTTCTAGGAATTCATAAGTTAAACTTTATTTATGACAAACTCTTAGCGTCAGATAATAAATATAATGAATATTTCTCAGATTCTTCCTAACTCCAGTTTCTCCCTATAAAAAGCCTAGCCAATTTTCATTCCTTCTTTTGCCGTTCTTTTCATGAGCAAAGATCTCTTAACATCTTTCGATCTTACTCATAAAGAACTAAGATAGTTTATTATATATCCCTTATATAAATTGATTCCATTTTATCACCAAAATTAAAATCTTTTAAGTTTAAATAATTTGAAGTTTAATCATTGCTATAAAGAGATTCACTTAATTGGTAAAGAGGCTATTAGTAGATGTGAGAAGAAAGAAAACGTTTAGAGATGAGATTAGCTTAGGAAAATGAAGAACTATAAGGAAAACTCAATTCTTGAAGATACGGCTTTAAAATCCAAAGTGGAGAAATCTGGATTTTTTATATAAAGTTCTAAGAAAATGAAATAAATAAGCGCAGTTAAAAACAACAGTTAGAAGAAACGAATTCAAACAAATTGCTCCAACATAATATCTAGTGATTTTGGATAATTCAAATTTATGCCTTATGTAAAACCTATTAAAACTGTAAAATTGCTTCGTTCAGAACGACACCAATTTACCTATAACTTAATTAAAGCATTTCTCACAAGGTAAAGTTATAAATACAGTTAATATCTTTTGTTTTTAATATCTTGAGCTTCAGCTATTCTTCTCAGAATAGTCAAAGGTTTTTTTCGTATATACGTTCTTGTTATAATATAAGTCTATTGATATTGCTGTAAAAAAAGGAACAAGGAATGATTTGTTCATATTTGA
The DNA here is from genome assembly GCA_946699065.1 of Loxodes magnus. Lineage (NCBI taxonomy): Eukaryota > Ciliophora > Karyorelictea > Loxodida > Loxodidae > Loxodes > Loxodes magnus. The sequence goes on from CAMPDV010001577.1 coordinate 29,640, forward strand.
CCTAATTCTAATCGATTTAGGGGCTTTAATTATTGATGTAAAAGAAATTGGCTAATCATAATTAAGCTTTTTTATATAAATGTAAAAGCTCTTTTAATTTCTTCTAATTCCGATACTTTTTTTCGAAATAGATGAGATGAAAATCTCCTTGAAAGATTATGCCTTCCATCAATATCTTATCATAAAGGTAATCTCAATATTTTCTTTGGATGTGAAGCATGATACGAAAATGCTGTAAATTACTTTGTCTATTTCATTTTTCTATAAAAATCGTTTTTAAATAGCTCTACTTAAATGTAGCTAAAAGCCCATTACATTTCAGATTTACTAATAGTTGTAGTCATAGCTCAATATATCAGCCTAATTTATAAGCAAATTTTTTCTCTATTAATCGACAGTAAATATCTTAGCAAGAAAACATAAGAAAAACTGTTTGAGAAAGTATTCCTAGAGTGAAAAACTCTACAATGAAGCAGAAATATTACAGTGAGTTGGTTGTATAAGAAGAAAAGAAAGAAGTAATGAGGCAGAATCACCCATATTTACATCTTGTGGCAAAGCTATTTTATAATATTGCTGAAAATATACAAATCTCTATTAGCTCTTTTTTTCAAATTTAACATGCTTAAACTTAGCTAAATTCTCTCGCTTTTTTGCAGCTTTAGGTCTTAAAAGTTGCCCAATAGCTAAAGATTTTGTAAGTAATTACCTGCTTTGAAGTCAAAATATAATCACTTTTAAAAAGAATTCTTTTGAATGCTGCTTTGGGATTATATTTGACTTGTCAACTTCGCACATATAACCCCTTTTTCAGAATTGACAATTCCAGAATTTGGCGCTGAAAAATAATTAAATGAATGTGGATAATTACTTATCAAAGTGTTTGGAGAGGTTTGATACCTCATCATTTCCATTTTATCAAAAGATTATTTAAATCTTAGATATCTTAGATTTTCAAGCAATTTAGTTTCATATTAATCTTTTGCTAACTCTAATCTTCGTATTTTATACATTATAAACGTTTTCTGATATTTAAGTTCAGATTATTAGTTAATATTCCTTATTTTCAAAATAAATTCCTTCTTTAATCTTCCTTATAAAAGCTGATTCTAATCTTAATTAAGTCTTCTTTAAAAGAGTATCAAAGCTTGCTTATTACTAGTGATTTAATAGTTTATGAAAATCATCTAAAAGCTTTATTTTTAGAACTAGGGTCATTAATACTCGAATCTTCGAAATTTATCAAACCATTATAATCTGAAGTCTTTGCTAAGGAAAGCGTTAGTTATTTTGCAAAGTGTTCCATAATTTTTTTAGAAAGCTTAATATGTTCTTTTTGCTAGTTATCTAAAGAAAGAACGCTAAAATAAATAAAGTAACGATTATCGTTTACGAAATGAAATTAGTAAAGAAATAAGAAACTATTGGCTAGTTTATCTCCTAAGATAGCTAGATCATTTAAAAAGTAAATTATTACAAAATAACCATAATTCGATATGTATATAAATAGGTACTTAAAGTTCTTTCTTAAACACTCATTTGAACTTCAACAATAATTAAAAGGTAAGACAATAATATAATTATGCCACCTCAAATAATAATTAAATCTAAGATAGTTAGAAAAATGTTAAATTAAGAGTTAACTAAGTTAAGCTTTGATTGTTAATTTAGATATATAGTTAGACACTTTTACGTAAGGATAAATATTATTTTTGAAGTATCTTTAAGATTTAATTTATTGAGCAAAAATATCCTAGGGGGTTATATTAATTTTCCTTTAAGTATGTAGTTCAAATTAATATAAGCAACTATTGGCTTTTGGTATTATCTTTAAGAAATTTAATTTAAACAGCAAGATATAAATGATAAAACTAAATAGATATTAGATTCCACCTTTTTATAAGATGTTAAAGTTAATTCATTATCAAATATAATGAAAAATTAAAAAATATTGCTTATTTTATCCCACTGCTTAGATTAAATTCTGGAAAGCCTTAAAACTTTGTTGCTTAAAGATACTGAATTATGTTTATCTGTTTTTATAATTAACCTCTTATCTATATGATAAATAAAATTAAACTATCAATCCACTGTCTATTTTTAAGTAATTTGGCTATTAGTGTTTTTTCATTATCATGATTACTCTTATTTTATATAAGCTGATTGTAATTTTATTATCGCTTAGTTATCTAAAATATTTTGAATTAAAAAGACCAAATTTAATTACAGCTAATTAAGAAACTTATCTCTTTATACTTATATTATAAGGATTTATTAGACTTATTTATATCTTTATATTTAGAGTCTTATACATCTTAAATTTTTATATAGCTAGCAATATTATAATAGAATATAATAGTTAGACTTGTGTAACTAACTAATAAACTATTTAAAAGCTGCAATTAAATTATGTTTAATTCCTTCGTTTTGCAAGTTATTAAATTTACTTTTCCGACCCAATTATAGTAATAAAAGCCTTTTAGATACCATAGATATTGCTTCTGATTCGTAGCTTTATAATAAGTAAGCTATCATAGAGCACTATTTTTATTATATTTGCTATTTGATAACTTCTAATACCTATATTAGGCGTTTCTTTGTATGCTTTAGGCTTTAATATTGCTTTAAATATTTTTATTTATCTCCTTCTTAACTATTTTGCTTGATTTGTGTATGTTCTACAAAGGACACTTTTTAAATAATTTCAGATTGGATTGAATATATAAAGAGTATAATGAAAAGACTGATAGCCTTTTATTTATTGAGTGAATATACTAGATTGATTTTAGTAATTATTAGATACTAAAGGGTAAGGATGTAAACTGTATAGTAGTAAGGCTATAGAAAATAGCTTTAGTCTAATAAGAAAAAAAGGGTAAAAGTTAGGTATTTCTAAAACTAAATAATTTAAGAATAAATCTATTCAATTACACTAAAAGCTTAGAAACTAGAAATTTATTTATAAATCTGATTTTAAGAAAATAATTATAGCAAATTTCAAATCGTGCAAATAATTTTAGTTTATAAGGAACTATGCTAAAAAGAAGATATCTTAAATAAAGGGAATTAGGTATAGATTAGATCTATTTAAAAGCGTTTGCTTTTATATAAAAAATACACACATTTCTGCGTAACTTTTTTAGTAAAAAAGTCTAAGTCTTTTTTGATTTTGGAAGATATTTGATTATTTAATGAAGCTTATTTTATTTAAAATAATTCTATAAATACATCATAATTTTTTATGAATGATCATAAAAATATGTCAAAAGTACCCTAAGATTAATAAAGAAATGATCGTCTTATTAAAGCTTTCATTTTTTTATTTTAAATTAGCTATTTTATGAAAATTTATAAAAAAATGGTTTCCGTAATCGAAAGCGAATTCGTCATCTAAGAGGCATAGATTTAAGAATTAGAAAAAGTAGATTGTGGAAGTTTCGGAGAAGTGTATAAGGGTCTAATGTAAGGTTGTATTAAGATAGCGATAAAGAAATTATACAACTAAAGCTTAACTCAATCTGCAGTAGAAGATTTTAAATAGGAAATAGCAATAATTTTAAAAAATGAGGCATCCAAATATAATAATGGTTTATGGCTACTGTCTTTCTCCGATACAATTGATAATTGAATACTTACCTTAAAATTTATTTTAGTTGCTGCATTAAGGTTAAGAGTTACCTTGAAATTTGCGTTATAAGATAAGCTTGGACATAGTTTTGGGACTATAATACATCCATTGAAAAAATGTTATTCATAGAGATCTGAAGAGCCTCAATATCATGCTAAATAACCTTATGAACGGCAAAATTGCTGGTTTCGATTTATCAAAAGTATTAATCGACTCAAATTCGTTAAAGACTAATTAGAAAATAGGAACTACTCGTTGGATGGCCCCAGAGTTATTGAGTGAAAAAACTGAATATAGCTATCAGTCTGATATATTTGCATTGGGTGTTTTCTTTTGGGAAATTGCATCTAGGGAGATTCCATTTGAAGAAGAGTCTGATTATTTTTTATCATCTTAAGATTAAAGATAAAATCTTAATGAAGAAAGCAAGATAATCACTTAAAAACTTTCCAAATAAGAAATAAATTATGACTAGAGTTAAGATAAATTTTTAATCCTTAGACTAAATATTGTAAAGATATATGAGCTCTGTATACTCTGTAACAATAACAAGTGACCAGAAAGGGATTATATCAGAAAATATAAATGATAAATATATTTAAATTTACAAACGAAAAGTGTGTATACTTTATAAGGTCATATAAAGGCTTTATCAAGTATTCAAATAAATAAGGACTTAAACTTTATATTTAAAGATTCTTTGGATAGAAAAATCTAGATAGGAATTTAAGCACAGGTGAACAATCTAGATTCACTATGATCATTAAAATTATACATGTTCTATATTACTAAATAGAAACAATAAAAGATGAATTTGTCTGGGTCAGATGAAAGCATTGTAGGAAAGTGGAAGATAGCGAGGTGAGAACATGAATGTTAAGGTTATTAGTTTTTATGATTAAAGAAGATAATATTAAGATTAGACAAAATCTCATAAACATATTAAATTACGTATAATACTTTTAAGAAATATAATTATCCAATTCTTTCATCAGCACCCGAAATATTGTAAAAATTTTGTAAATATTGATTTTGATTAATAATATTTGTATTTACGAAAATGGACTTCTAGCTGTATCAAAAGAAAGTAATAAAGATAATAATTAATATTAATATAGCAATCGAATCAAGATTGGACACGTTAGCATTAATGGAATAGCAGGAAAACAGTTAATGGTTTAAGAATTTATTAAAAATTATGATAGAGACATTTTCTCAATTAAAGAAACATGCTAAAAGTAAGATTTTCCTCCTATATTAGAAAAAGTATATAGGACATACTTTAGAAATGCAGATAAAGGAGGATGTGTAAGCTTGATTATTAGAGATGAAATCAATATTAATGAATCTAGATTAAATATAGAAACTTAAAATCGATTTGTTTCTGTCAAAATGAAAAATATATTAATAACATCTTGCTATATGCCAGATATAATAAAAGCAATCTTATTAAAGATTATGCTTATTATTATATTAATACTTAAATTGGGTAATTTCCAAATAATCCTCATATATTGATAGGAGACTTCAACGCTCTATTACAAAATTACGGTAATAATACTTAAAAAGATTATGACATCACATCTAGATTTTAAGAAATCTTGCAATAAAGCAATCTTCAAATAGTTAATTAATAAATAAATAAATTTGATTATAGAGCGCGTAGCACTTCGTTGGTGCGCAGCTCTTTACATATCTCAATAAATGTCCGTTTCTTCGAGTAAGCCTTCAGTTAATAGAAATTTTTCTCTTATTAGTTACATATCTTCCTCACTTTCCTCAATGTTAACTCTTGTTATTCTGTCTTCTATCTATCTACGCTTTATTAGATTTTTATTGCAAGCTTAATTTATTTTTTCTTACATATCTTACTAATTTTCATTTCCAATTCTTTTCTTCTTGATCAAGCTTTTATACACTCATAAAAATTATCCTTTTCCTGTTCTATAGTCTTTTCCTATTTCTTTTTTCATTCAATTTTCTTTTTATATATCCTCTTTTCCTTTTTCTAATATATCTTTGATATAATCTTTTATTATCAAGTCAGCTTTAGCTCTTTTTTGCTCTTCTTAGGTTCTAATGAATTTCTCGGATTTGGCTATTCCTCATATTATATCAAGAAGTTCCATTCCTTATCTCTCTACTCCTATTGCTCTAATATTTCAGATACATTATTATCTTCCTTCTTTGTATTCTGAACAGTTTTTTATAATAAGCCTTTCGTTTTCTCTTGCATTGTTACAGATAGGGCATTGACTTGTTATAACTAGGTGTCTTTCTTTTAAGCAATCTTAATTCCCATTACATCTCATTCTTATTCTAAATAGGTAACATATTTCTTCTTTTTTATTTTTATTATACGCTTGTAACAAAGAATCAATAAAACGTAGATAGATAGAAGACAGAAGAACAAGAGATTTTGAAGAAGAAAATGATGAAGATATGGAACTAATAAGAGAAGAATTTTTATTACCTGAAGGCTTACTTAAAGAAATAGACATGTATTGAAACATTTATTAAAGAGCTGCGCACCAACGAGGTGCTACGCGCTCTATAATCAAATTTATTTATTTATTTATATCTCAGGTAGTTGGGTAGTCCTACTACATATTCATCAAATCATGTTTTTCTATATTATAATGTTGTTATCATTTACTCCATCCTTTCTCTATCTTCTACGCATACTCTATATTCTCATATTGCACGATTAATGCTTTTCTTCCCTTTTTAATTGTTATTACCATCATCTATAAATATTTCTTTGTCTTCAATTTTTAATTCTATTTTTATTGCTGTGCAGTATTATTCAAATATAAAATTCTCTTCTTTACTTAGGTCTAAAAATAATCCGTCTATGGTTTTTCTTTTATTTCCTATTAATTTGCCTCTTAATCTCAACGTTTTGTGTCATAGGTGATATTTAAATTTCATAAACTGCAATTCGTATTCTAACATCTCATTTTGCACTTAAAAAAGGGCAGCTATGATGCTCGTAAAGATCTTCTCTATATTATTTCTAGTTGCTCCATCACTATTTTCCTGCAAATTATTCGCAATATGGGATCACTTCTGTCCCATAACTGAAAAATGAGCTTACGAAGGTTTTATCATTATTCCTGCATTATATGGTGTTAATCCCTTATTCATTGTTATTTTTCCCAATATTCATGTTTACATTTTTTATGCTGCTTCTTGTCTATTCTCCATGTGTTTTTCAAAAACGATGTTCTCTTCTATTATATGACCTAGGTACTAAAAAGTCGTTACTCTTTCGATCCTTAAATTTCCCACCTCTATAGTATTCCATTATTTTCCAAGACACAATTTTCTGCTGATTTTCATATCATTCATTTTGTTTTGTCTGCAATTTCCAATTTGTACTTTTCTGCCCATTAGGTTAAATTTTTGATTACTTCCTCTAATTATTCCCATTCGCTTATTAAGGCTAGGTTATCTGAACATGCAAAACATCCTGCATATATTTCTTATGTTCATCCCTCTTCGTTTTTATAGTCTATCGTGATTCCTAGCTTTTAATCTTCCAATCTATGGAGAAATCTTGCTATTATCAAGTTAAATAGTCTTGGCGACGTTATGCTTCCCTGTTTTAGCCCTTTATTTGTTGCGAATGACTTTGCTATTTAATCATTGATTTTCAGTTTAATTTCTTCTTCACAGTAGAAGTTTGCTAATAGTTTAATTATCTAATCCGGTATTTTTAGATCGTTTAGGATTAATCATATGTCCTTTCTTTGCACTTAGTCATAAGCTTTCTTAATATCAACAAATATTACAAATAAATCTTTTTTGTTCCGCATTGAGCATTCCTATACTGTTCTTAGAATGAAGATTTATAGTACACATGGTTTTCCTTTTTTGAAACTATATTAGTATTCGCTTTCCTCATTATGAAGATATCCTTATAGTTGCTAGAAAACTCATGCGTCTACAATTTTTAAAGCATGATTCAATAAAGAGATTGGTCTGTAGTTCATCGGGTTCATTTATCCTCCTTTTTGTATATTAATATTATGTATTGTTATTTCATCTCCTAAGGTATTACTCCCTCTTAAATCTATCTTAGCTATCATTTTGCAAGTTACTTCTATTAATTTTTTCCCACCAGCTAAAATTGTTCCTACTTAAATTTCATCAGGTCCTGCTGCTTTTCATTTCGCCAATTAATTAATGCTTTCTCAAATTTCATATTCGTTTACCACTATTTATCTCTTGTTTAAGAATTTAGATGGCATCGTATTATCGCCATCTTCATATTGCTGGTATCATTCGTTCCTGAAAGTCTTAACATCTTCTTTTGATAAGGGTACTCACTAATTATTTTTTCTATTAAGTAATTTTTTTATTTTCTTCCACATTTCTGTCAGGTTTCCTTTATTTACATTGTCCATAAATAGATTAAGTTAGTTTTGTTTATCTTTTTTCCTTGAATAAATGTATTCTTGTCTTACTCTTTGGTATCCTCTATATTCTACGTTTTGTTGATTTTCATTTATTTCTTCGTTTTTCTTTATCCTTTATTTTAATTGTTTGCTACATTTTCTGAAAATTTTATTGCGCTATTTTTTTATTTCTTAGTATTTATATATCTTAAAGTTTTATGTTTTAACTGTTCCACATGCAATTTAAAATCCTTCTTATATCTTTTTCATTCATCATTTGTAAGTCTACGTGCCGTTTAGGCTTTCTATTTCTTCTTCTACGATATTTTCTTGTATAAATCTTTCAAATTATTCTTAGATCTCTTTTTTCTTTAATAGTAGATAATTTATTTTTGCTATCTTTTATGGTTTTTTAACTTCTTTATCAATCTTTATCTATATAATACCAGGTCTTTGGTCCCCTATTACGTATGAGTAATAAAAATCACTTTTTATCACCTTTTCTCTCATTATCTCTTCAATTAAAAAGTAAATTATTTTATATTCATTGTTTTAGTGAACGTAAGTACCTATTTCAATTGGATCAAGGCATATTAAATTATTCTGTTCCATGAACTGTAGCATTCTCTTACCACCTTAGTTTGTTTTCTTTGGTTTTCATTACTCTATGTGCGCATTTCAATCTCCTATGATCATTACATTAAGTCCTTTTTCTGTTGCTTAAAGTTTGAATTCGTTCACTAAGTTATAGAATGGCTCATATTATTAGTTGTCATTTGCCACAGGTGCATATATATTTATTACTGCCAGCTTTCTCCTTATTTCAATGGCCGTCACTCTCGCTCCTCCGAAAAGCGTCATTTGGTTGACTTCATCTATATTTCTTTGATCTCCTTACATATGTCGTTTCTTATATAGAAGGCTACTACTTTCCCTTTTTTGACCCGACATTTATTAAGTTTTTATATCCTGCTATATTTCACATATCTTTTTAGTCTCCAATCTAAATCTCTTATATTGCCATTATGTGTATATTTTTTTGATTCATGAATTTGGCTAGTCCCTCTTTGCACTTCTAACTCCCCTAACATTTGCTGTCCCTATTTTTATGACTTATTGTTATTCTTCTTTTTCATCCATCTCCTCTGCTTCCTCTTCATCCCTTTCTTCTTTTTATTCATCTTCCTACTCCATCTTTCTTTTATCTTATCTATCATTCTCTGCTTCCCTATTCTCTTCATTATTATTTATTTCCCCTTTTTTATATTTTTCCACTTATTATCTATCTTTTCCTTCTTCTTATCTATTCTATTCTTCTTCTTTTGCCTTTTCCTATTAATTGTTGTTGGGTAATTGTTCATTTTTGTTTTTCAGTTTCTTAGCATAGTAAATTCTTATTGAGGCTTGTTTCAGTTTGCTTCTTACTTCTCACTTTTATCTTGCATTTTTTCTTTTTCTTCTTGAACTTGTTCTATTTCTTTTTGTTATTTTTCTTAATTAACGCTTTTCCTTACATACTACATTATGCTATTTTGTTTTCTATTATTTCTTCTGTTAGATTTTATCGTTTTTACCATCACTTATCCTATCCTTTTCTCTGATTTGTATTATATTATATCTTATTGTATAATTGTTTGTTTTCTATTTTATTTAGTTCTATGAACATTTCTCTATCCCTCTTCCTTACATATGTCCAATTCCATTTTTATGAAAAATAACTCTTATTTATTCATTTAGTATAAAAGATTTTTTATTATTTAATTGTTTAGTTGCTTTAATTATTTTCCTATTATCCTCGTTTTATTTCCTTGTCTTCTTCCCTTGCTTCTTCTATAATCATTTACTCTCCTTCTTCAATTATTCTCTTATTCACTTGATTTGCTTTTGACTCTTGTTTGTTTATTGCTAATTTAACTTCTCTTTTAAGCATCTCTAATTCTCTTGTATGTAGTTTTTTCGTTTTTGCTGCTTGCACCCTTCTTCATTGTAGATCTGTGTGCCCTTTCACTTTGCATAGACAGCAGATAAAGTTTACTGGGTGCTGTATTCTCATTTTGTTTTCGTTCAGTTCTATTACTTCTGGTATCCTCTTTGCTTCGTCTATATCCTTTAAATCTAAGTACACTACACTGATACCTGTTAGCATCGTAGTGTTTGGGTATGTATGCTATACCTCTCCTCTAGATTTTTCATAAGTTCTCATTACTTCCATTACTTCCTTCATGAGTATTCGTTTATTATGAAGTAAACTAGGTAGTTATGAGTGTCAAAGTAATCTAATTAGTTTCTTGCTTAGATAGGAATTCTAACGCCTTTGAATGTTCATTCCCTGAATTAAGGGAATTACTAGTATCTTTCTTCATTGTTGAATATTAAATATACTAATCCGTTTTATTTGACGATGAATTTGGCTACTGCTTGTCTGTATTCGCTCCATATTTGATTTCTAAACACTTTTATTACTTCTTAATCTATGGCCTTTTTCTCTACTAAATCAGTATTTTCCAGATAGTGGTTAAAATAAACTGCGACCACCATATCTGATAGATCATCATAGGCATTTTAGTAGACTCTTACCATTTATTCTTCAGGGACGTTGGCTGAGATTAGTTGTTCATTCTTTTATTAAATTATAGCTTAGGTTGTGACTCTTTTTTACCACTTCATTCCTTTCTTATTTTATGTTCCTCCTTTTAGTGAGATCCTTCCAAACATAGATATATTGGTAACCTTTTTCCGTTGAATATATTATTATATCGTGTTTCTTTGATCAGTGAAAATGGTTCCTTGTAGTCTGATCGCTTGGATTATAAGTCTGGTTTCCATTCGTAATAAAGAAGGCTTGATTAATTAAAGTGAAGATGTGGTAGAAGAAAGTGCTTCAGGTTTTCCCTCCTACGTTGACGAGGTGGTGTAAAAACCCTTTTTGAAGCTAACCATTTTTTAACATATTAATAATACGATTAGTAAACATGCATACACAAAGGGACGAGAAAATTGTACTGTAATGACTATATTTTAATTAGAAGTCATTTAAATAATAACTAATTTGTAAATTTTAAAGTTCACAATGGCTGCTTAAAAAATGGTCACATTCCAATTACGGTTAACATTCTATTTAATACAAAATATTACGATAATGAAAAAATAATTTAGAGGAATAGTATATGTATATTAGCAGAAACATTCAAGAAAATGCAGATTCAGTACTTGGATCTTTTATTCCTGATACTAAATACAATAAACTTCCTCAAGATCTTGCAAGAAAGTATTTAGATGCGAAAAGAGATAACTAAGAGTATGAAGAAACTCAAATTTATTTTGGAAGAATTAATTAATAAGTCCTTAATCTTCAGAAATCAGTTAATAAATTTTGAAAAAAATACAAATATCATCTATGAAAAGAGTTAAAAGGTAAAGCAAAGAAGAAATTTCTAAAAGTTAATGAAGAACTAAAAATTATGTTTTCACAAGCGAAAAAGATTCTTAATCCAAAAATAAGAAACCAAATGAACTTTAATTAAGAGCTTTAAAACTAATTCGTTGATTCATAAGAGAACTTTGCTTTTAGCAAACATTGAAATCTTATTTAATAGTAGCTTGATAATAGAAACAAAAATTTTAATCTAGTTTATTAAAATATTTAAGAAATTTAAGATTAAATACCTTCCTATTTACAAGAATTCCAACTCTTTACGATTTAAGAAATTATTCAATAAATACCTAATGGAAAAGCAGCTGATCCAGATGACATAAAGGGAGAATTATTGAAGTATGGAGGTTATTATCTTACTTTGATTCTTCATTCTTTCTTGAATAATATGCTGAAATTAGGTAGAATACCTGAAGAACTTAATAAATCGATCATTATTCCTATATTTAAAAAAGGAAGCAAAGATGACTGGAAAAATTGGAGATCTATTTCTTTGATGAATTCTATACTAAAAATATATGATAAAGCTTTAATTAAAAGGTTATATGATTAAATATATAAAAGAAACTTAATTCATAAAAGCTAGATGTGATTCATGAAAAGGAAATAAACTACTATGTAAATTTGGATATTATAGTAAATAATAGAATCCTATCCTAAATAAGCAAAAGGGAAGACAAAACTTCTTGCCACACTAATAGATGTAGAGAAAATTTTTGATACTATAGAAAGAAAATTGCTTTTCAATTAGCTCAGGAGACTATAGTTACCTTTAGGATTTATAAATACCCTTGAATCTTTATATAAAAGCATAAATTCCTCCTTTCTTATAGATGGAACCTTATCTTTACTCAGACTTTGGAATTTAAACTTCTGCTCCTTATTCAATTTATTACACTTAGAAACAAATCATTCAATTTTAATCTTTTTAAGCTTTTAATCTCATTGAGTTATTAATTTAAATCTATTTTCTCTTTTTTCTTCAAAACAACAAGCTACCAGATTAGTTATAATTAATACATCTTATAAGTACATTTTCTCTTTTTTATAGCAAGTTTTCTTTTATTAAATCGACTATTGATGTTTTTGCTGTTGATTATGATTTAAAACTAATAATAGATTTATGATTGCCTAATCTTTATTATTGCTTCTTCTCTATTTTTTCTAAACTTATTTCAAAAAACTAGTTACCAATATTAATATTCTCTTTCTCTCTTCCTTAAAAAAATAAATTTACTACTAAGAAAATTATAGCTTTTAAGAAAGAAAATCTATTTTTAATACCTTCTAATACTATTTTCTGAGTTAATAGAAAAGAGAATTATATCTATTATTTATTCCTTTTTAAGCTTATCTAAATGGCTTTAATCTTTATTATCTCTCTTTTTATTTAGCATAGCACTAACATTGTATAAAGATTTTGTAATAAGTATGAGATAGAATAAGTATCAGTGAGCTTATATAAATTCTTTAAAACTAATCTAAAATATCTTTATTTTATTAACTATATAATAGATTTTATTTAATTAGGCTATATTTATTCTTATAGCTTGCTTTCATGTTAACATTCTTCATTTTTTATTTTATAGCAGATCGTAATTTTTTGAATATTACATATAAGATAAAAATATAAGATTATGATATAGATAATCATATTTGAACTTGAGGTATTAAAGTTAGCTAGATTATAGATTATTAGTAGTTTTCCTATATTGAAGTTATAGATTTTTATTCATGACGGTGTTAAAAATAATTATTTGAGCTCTTTTACTCTGTTTTAGTTACCTTTTGTAATTTTAGGCTACCTTTAAATATAAACGATATAATTGATTTCTTTTATATAATCTTATTTAAATACTTTTCACTAGTTATTAGATAGCTCCGCATTAGTCTAGTGGTTAGGATATTCGACTCTCACCCGAAAGACCCGGATGCGGAATTATTTTATTGTTTCCGCAGATTTATAAAAGTAAAAACGCCCAACGTGGGGCTCGAACCCACGACCACCAGATTAAGAGTCTGACGCTCTACCGACTGAGCTAGCCGGGCTTACTCTATGTAGCATAACTTTCTTAAATAACTAGTAAACTTATTTCTAAATTAAGAAAGCCTTACTAACCTTAGTTGTTACTATAGCCTATTCCTTTTTTTAGTTACACTATAAGTTAAAACAAATGTGTACCTTTTATCAACTGATATAGCTTTCAACTATCTTATTACTTTGCTAATTTGTTCTTAAGTAGCATAAATGAATGAAAGCTATTCTTATAGCATTTCTAAATCTATTGCTAGTTAATATTTTTTATACTGCAAACTAAGATACTTGTTGAAGCTAGTATTTCATTAAATGTTCAAGTTAAGTTATCTTTCACATCTTAATTTGCTTATAAAAAGGAGATTTACACTTATTTACTTTGATCCTGCTTAATGTTTTGTTTTAGCATGTAAAAACACTTAAACCATTTAGCTAATCCTTTCCCTACTATATCTTTACTTTTATTACCTTAATTTTACACAATAACTAATAAAATTAGCAAGGAAAATGAATCAAGTTATTTCTTACTGGCTTTATTTTATAAAAAGGAACTATCAAAAAGGAAAATAAGTAAAGTCTAAAGAAGCTATTTAATATCATATTTGCTTAGATTTAAAAATAGCCTAGAAATACATTTCTTAGATGACTATTTCCTAAATATAGTTAAAGCAGGACAAACTATTACCAACTTTAGTACTTATTTTACAGATTTAAGAAACTTCTCGGAAATTAAAAAATTTATCTGCAAGTCAGTTAAATAAATAGTTGCAGTATAATTCAAGTCTTAAGACTATTAGTCTATCTAGGATTCTGACACTTACTCGTTTGGAGGCATAAAAAAGCAGAAAGAAGAACTTTACCTACCTGAAAATAATAAAGTGAAAGCTAATTAGAATTATCAGTCTAAAAATATAAAAGAAGTTATTAACACAAAACCAAATAATAAATATAACTATAACGACAAACAATAATGCTCCAATTATATAAATTAAATAAAACCTATAAAGCAACTAATAGTAAGATCAGCTTGTGGATTTTCTACTTTCAGACATAAAACAAAAAATTATTAGAGACTGTGAAGAGCTAAACTCAAGAATTAACTCTAAAGTAATTTAACTCTAAATTGAGAATACCTGATTTAAATAGAATCATCTTTAAACCTTCTTAGCTAAGAACATTAAAATCAAACAAAAAAGATAGCTATTCGAAAAGCGCTGTAATCATGAATAACCCTAACTATAAGCTAGGTTTGATGGATTTAGAAAATGCAGTTTAAAGTAGGATCTCTTATCGATAAAAAGAAGTAAAAAAATGCAATACTATAGAAGATTAGAACACTTATCTAATAATTCAAAGGCAAATGCTAATTTTGTGAAAGGATTGGATATATAGTGATTGTAGATACTTTCAGAGGAAATAATAATATAAAAGCAAAAAGCTATGAAAGAATGTAGCTAAAATACACTCCAGAAAGAAACATTTAAAAAAGAAATTGCTTGATGGAGATTAACTAATTTTGGAAATTGTTAACAAATAAAAACGAAGAACAACACAAAATTTTGGTAAAAGTTGTGATTGAAGTAAAATTCCAACAGTTAAGAAAGGCTAAATTTATCAAAACTTTGATATACTGTAGAAGAAATAAATCCAATGTGAACCAGAATTAATGATTTAAATTATGAAAGAACATTTAAACTGTTTGATTGTGATTTGTGAGAAAGCAAATAAAGGTGCTGGCACATTAATAAATTGTATAATATAATTTGATGATTTTAGAAATTTTAAACTATAAAGAATTAAATAAGAAGGTTTAAGATTGAATTAAAGAATGGTTTTATCTCTTGAAGCTGATAGAAAGTGTTAGATGTTGATTTATATATTTGACTAGGTTTAAATTAATTTGATAGTAGTAAAGTTTATAAAAGTAATTATAAATAAAGCTATAGCAATTTACTAAAGCTATTAATAATATTATAAAAGAAATAAAGCAAGATTATATTAAGACTTAGTTAGAAGATACAATATTTATCTATTTATTATTTTATATTACAATGTACTTCAATAACTTGTATCAATGTAAGATCATTTCTAGTCAAATCAATTTATAAATGGAGAAACTCGATACAGTGATTGCTTAAAGTAGCTACAGGTAAAAGTTAAATAATCATGTTGATACTAATGAGCATGGGTATGTGCATACAGAATATTAAAAAACAAGTTCAGCTAAGAAATTTCTTCTTACAATTAAAAGAAAGCTATTTCTAATAAAAATCTCATCCATGTAAACGAACATAAGCAACATAAATCAGCTACCATAAATATTTATTCTTCTGAACTAAAGTAAATACATAATAATAAGGCAAGCTGAACGTTAAATTTAACTCTATTTAACGAAATTAAAAGGAAGTTGATTAGGCAATTAAATAGATTAAAAACTTCATGAAAGAAAGTACATAATAAATCGACTATATACAAATACTTGATACTTACTAAAAAGCTATAAGATAATATATAAAGCACATTGAAAATAGCACTTAAAACAGATAAAAAATAATTTTTAGATTAGAATTAATAAACTTAAATCTAATAGAATTAATCTAACCAATATAACTAGTAAAATTTATCCTATTTTCAATAATAAGATTATTAGGATAACTTCATCAAGCAATTTAGAAATAAAATAGAAAGCCTTAGGCTTTTAAATATTAGTATTATGGAGTAAGTATCAGTAGGTTTAAATATTAGTTCAGAATAAATATCAGGTTAGTACCAGATTTAGGATGCAAATGAATCTAATTTAAAAGCAAAGAAAGAATTTGCTGGAGTATAAAAATGTTTATAAATATATGAAATCAGAAGAATAAAGAGTCAAGAAAGATTTTTATGAAATTGTAGAACTAGGTAAGATTATTTACGTAGATGAGTAAAATGAGCTTTGCAAAATATGTAATTATTATGATTAGAAAACTAAAATTCAAATTTGCTGTAAGAGATTCTACTGTTTCAAAAAAATTTGTGCATATCACTGTCGGATTTGTTCAAAAAAGTCATGTTAGGATTGTAAGTGCAAAAATTGTAATATTTCTATGAAAGAAGAAAATTGATAAAAGTATTTAAACTACCTATATTCTTATTTTACGTTCTCTAATTATTTATTTAGCATAAAGCTAAAATTATATTATATATAATGTGTTTTTAAAATGATTTTACATTTTTTATTTGTATTGAGAATCTAATTTCTTTTTAGTTTGATTGCTCTATCAAACAAAATAATTTATCTAAGAAATTAGCTTTTGAAATAAATTTGGATTAAAATTCTTTAACAACAGTTGGATAAATGTTCAAAATAAGTTTTATAGTCTGAAAATGCTTGATCATTAAAATCTTGATTTAATTGTTCTTGTTTTCACACCTGCTTAGCTTCCTTTTCTTCTATAGATTCCTCCACTTCTGACGCAATAAAGCTATTCTCTTTTGGGTTCAATATCGTTTTTTAAATTCTCGAATTTCTAGCATTTCTTATACAGATGTTATGTGTTATTACAAAAATAGCATTTTTTCTGAATCTCATTTCACGTTGCTATGTTTCTTACTCTTTTGTACGTCCATATTTTGATCTTGTAGGTTCTGTTTATTTTGGAAGTTCTTTTAGCTCTATATGTCGTTTTCAATCTGTTAGCTTTACTCTTAAATCTTTTATATCTAGGAATTTGTTTAACTGAATTGATCTCGCTCGTAGTTCCATAGGGCGTCAAATTCTCTTTCTTGGTTAACCAGTTTTAAGTTCATCGAGTCTTCAAGTCTATTAGTTACTAGTTTCGTAATTCTCTCGTTTTCCTTCTGAAGTTTCTTATTCTTCCTGAAGATTTAGCAACATCTTGAAGTGCTATTCCATGAAAGTTTAAATATTTAAATCTTGTGAACTTATATCCTACTAAAATAGAGTCACATTAAGAATGACAAATTTTTTCCATATTTTAGTTTAAATACTTTCAAGTAAATAAAAGAAAATTAATATGATAGTAGCAATAATTTATTATAATGATCAAGCATTTTATTAGGCTAATTACTTCAAAATTTAAGCTTTTAGGTTATTTTGCTAATTCTTTTTTTCTGAAATTATACATTCATGCATTTGTATTTTAAAGTTTCTTAATCTTCTTCTTTATTTTTACATTTTATTGCTCTCCTACTCGGCAAATTTCCATGTGTGAATTGCTTATATTTTTCGTTTCGTTTATCACTATTTATAGTATTTCTTTTCTCGAAAAATTTAGCCTTATTTTATTCAGTTTACCTTCATTCATACAATAATTTTTGCATTTAAGATCAATCTATTCCGTTTTATGTATCCTTTACTTAATCTTAAAAAATTAACTCTTTTTACTTAATTTCCTATTTTTCTTGCACTGTCAATATCTTAATGAATACTCTAACGATTATTTTCTGAAGACAGAGGGATGGTAAGTAATGAATACTACTTAATATAGAAATAAAGAGTATAATAAGGCAAGATAATCATCTATATGCACTCTTTAAGATCAATATCCAGCCAGAGATCTAATTTCAGCTAGAGGTATAATAAAACCGTTCAAAATCTTATTCACGTTATTCTTTTTGCTTTATAATAATAATAATAGGATAAATTAAGTTTTTGGAATTATTGAGGATTTTCACCTCTTCATGCTGGATACCAGATTGTTCCGGTGTTAAAAATAAAGTTTTAAAGGTCTCTTCCTCTCTCCTCCCATTGCTCATGTCATTTCCAATTCTATCTTCATTTCTAATCAGCTTTTCTCTTGTAGATGAAACCTAATTCATTTAGGTATAATTTCTCTCTGATTTTTCTCTATTTAATTTGTTTTTATTCCTCTGCTATGCTTGTATTCTTCTTTATTTATTCCAATACTACGTCTTGAAATTTTGAAATTTCATGCAGCGTCTTCACAAGTGTTTTGTGGAATTGCAGCAGTAACAATTCTTCACTATTTTTTGTGGTTTAACCCTAGCTTCATGTTGGTCTCTTCAATCATCATTGGATCTCCCTTTTGTTCGTCTAGCTTCTTTTCTAATTTTTCCAGTCTGTAACTCAGATCCAATTGTTACTGAAGCTAATTTTAGGATTAGTTTGTCTGATCTTAGGGTATGTTTCAGAAAGCGCTTAGTTCTCTTTCTTAGGACATAAGTCTGGATTCTATTCCTTCCGCTAGGTTGAGTTGTTCCATAAGCTTCTCATTATCCTTCCTCAATTTCCTAACCTCTTCTTGGAGGTTCAGTACCACCTTGATGAGTTACTCCATGCTCATCTGGCCAGAAGGATTAAATTCTGACACCTCCTGGTGAAGAGCAGACTTCATCTGCTTTCTTGGCTTTTCCTCCGATGTAGGACTTATTACATGAGTCGCTTTCTAGGATTTCTTCTGCTCGCCATATCCTGTTTGAATTCCAGATTGTTAAGATTAAGAAGATGGTTAAGGTTAAAGTTAAGGTTAAGGTTAAGAAAAAAACAACTGGCCAAGATTGGATTCAAGTTTTCTCTCCAACTTTTTGGAGATGGTATAGAAACCTCTTTTGAATCCTTCCATTTTTTAATTATTTATTCCTTTTTGCTTTATAAAAATAAAACTTATTGCTGTTATTTCTTAAATCTAACTTTTAAGATCTTTGCTTATTTCTTAATATTTAAGATGTTTTAGGAAACTAACTAATGCATTATTTTTAAGTAGATGAATATAGATTTCATCAAATAAATTTAGTGATTACATCAAATAAATAATTTGATTAGAGATTTAATAAACAATTTTATGTTTTTTAAGATTAAATAAATTTAATTAAAAGGGTCTTGTGACATCTTTTCATTGATAGAATTGCTTCCTTCAGTTAAAGAAGCTATACTGTTATTTAAAAACCCCTTCAACTCTTAACGCTTTCATCTTTATTCTCTTCTTTAGATAGATCATCTTCATCATCAGTTTAATCCTTCTAATCTTCTACCCGCTCTTCTTGTTCTTCTCTATCTTCTTTTTCTTCCTCATTTTCTCCAGCTTCTCCTGGACTTCATTTATTTTCCCTTAGTTTCAGAACTTTCTTATTATTCATTTATTTCCGATTCGAATAATTCTAATCTCCTTTTAAGCAGCATCCTATGAAAATTTTAATTTATAGATAAATGTATTCTAATTTTTTCTTTGGTAACTAATTGGTATAATTTGGCCATAGGTTATAATTTTTCTAATTTCGCATTTTCCAATCTTTGCTATTATATAATAATTCATTTTTTTAATGTATACTGGTTTTTAGTCGACCTAGTAGGTAATCCGGCGCTGTTATGTCTGCGCTGCAAGTACTCTTGCAATAGATGTCACCCCAAACGAGTAAAGACGGGCCCATTTTGTTATATGCCTTATTTGTTTGAGGGTTCTCTCTATTGGTACGAGAGGTCAACTATATTTTCTCTGATACTCTACATTATTTGTATTAATTTAGTTCTTCTTGATTTTCTTTTTATTTCCGGTTTGTTAATTATATTTTATCTTTTAGATTTTTATTTTCTAATTTCATTTCTTCTATTTCTTCCTGTCTTATCTATCTTGAATTCTGTCAGATCTGTTGCACCTAAGATATCTTGCTCCTGTAAATTCTGCTAGAATCGCAGTAAAGCTTGTTGGATTTCAGTAGGTCTTGATTGTGTTTCTTTAGATTTTATTTATACTCGATACATTAAAATTATAAATGATCAGGTTTTTTGCAGTATCAACACAATTTTATTACTTTCTTGAGAATCTCAATTTCCATAGATATCGACGCTTCTATTTACTTAAAGTTAATTTATTAAATTTGCTTTGAAATTTATTCTCTATCTTATTCCTATTTCACGTAGTTGCTCAATTTCTTGTAATATTTCCTAATTTCTTTCCTGCAAAGTTTTCATTCCATCTCTAGCTTTTAGAAGTTATGATTCTTATCGTTATAAAATTTTATCTATCAGGAACTTTTTATATCTCCATATTTTGGAAGCATGAACAGTCTGCACAAAGTCTTAAAATGTCAAGGTATCACCTTTTTATACCTTGAAGAATTACTCTAAATATAAAACTTGCTATTTATATAATATTATGATTTCCAATCTTTAAGTTTAAGTTTTTCTATTTTCTTTTATGCTTTTTAGAAACGAATTACTTTACACTTAGAGACATTAATTTTAAGGTAAGTTCAATTAAAAAATCTAATTGCTTTGTCTATTAATATTTACATCCTCTTTTTAGATTTTGAAAGGAGTATTAAATTATCTGCTCATTCTCTGCAAGCGAAACTGTTATTTAAGTTACTAAATTTGAATCCAGAACTATTTCCTTTATTTTTTTAATTTCTGATAACAATATCATAATATTACAACGCAAACACTGGCCTATCAAACTTCCTTACATTACTTCATTGTTGTATTTAAATTTTTTAGATTAGCTCCCATTTAATTAGATTTAAGAACTTAGATTTTAATAGAAAGATTCAATTGCTAACATCAATCCTAAAAGTAATTTAACATGTCCCAATTGGTCTAAAAGCAACTTTCTTTCTATCGAGTCAAATATTTTCTCTACGTCAATCAAAGTTGCTATTAGTTTTTCACTTTTGCTTACTTTCAAATTAGATCTATAATTTAATATTACGCAGATCTACTAAGTTGTTTATCTATCTTCATAAATCCCATTCTACTTAGGTGAAATAAGTTTCTTTAGTAAATTATATTGCATAATCCTTCTTTAGAGCTTTATCATACAACTTCAGTATAGAATCGACTAATGAAATTAGACATAAATTTTTTCATTCATCTTTTGAAAAATTGGAATAATGACGGAAGTGTTAAGTTCATTAAGCATTCTTCCAAGTCTAAGTTTATTATTGAGAAAAGAGAGAAGTATCATAGTAAGATAGATCCCTGCATATTTCAACAACTCTCCCTTGATTCCATCTGAATCTGCCACTTTACTATTTGGGATTTCTTAATTTCTTTTAAAGAGGAAAGTTCGAAACCTTACAAGCATGATAGTGGTTATCTAATAAGTTCTTAACTATTTTTATATATTTTATTTAATCTTTGGCTACTAAAGTGAATTTATTGCTTTTTCAAGTTTAAATGCTTATTAAGCAATAAATCTACTCATTAACATATAATCTTCTAATAAACTTTCTTCTTGATAAACCTTATTAAAATGAATGATAAAGACAGGAAAGATACAAAAATAAACCTCTATAACTCCAGTTCAGCAAAGAAACCAAAAAAACAATAGGAAAGGATCTTATGACAAGAATACCCGAATCACTAAGGAGAGAAGAAAGTGAACTTTGCTAAACTTGCTCTTATGATTATTAACTCCAATAAAATGTATAAAAAATCAAGAGACTGAGATAGAAAATTCTGGAAAATTGGAACAAAAAGAAGAGAAAACAGAATAAAGAAAAATGGTCTTAGAAAGATCTAAATACCTTTTGAAACATAATACATGATTAAAGTACTAATCTAAAACTAGAAATAGCAATAGACAGATCTGCAAATAAAAATGATAAAGTAGAAGCAAATTAGCTAGTTTTGAAAATAAACTAGAAATATAAGAAAAAAGTGACTTAACACTAATAGAATAAGAAATGATCAGAAAGCCTAAAAAAAATATAATAAGATAAAGATTAGAAAAAAGGCTTCTACCATAGAATCGTTTGATATTTATATTGTAAATATTATAAATATCTGCAGAAGCAATCGAAATATTTGATTAAAGTATAATAAAGAAAGAGAAACGAATTGAACAGCGTATTTTTCGGCCTAAGCTGAAATATTACCAAATCAAGAAAGATGAGATATGACCAAGACCAGAAAGTAGAGGAAGGAAAACCTACAGAAATCTAAGCTCTTAATCACTCTAAAATTCGGCTGTCCCAACATTTTTTCAAACAGTAGAGAGCCTGAATTACAATTTTTAAAAGGGTTTGAAATATCCTATTATGGAAAATTAAAATTATAGTATATGTATACAAATCAATCTACTGGACTATTTTATAGATTTTATAGTCTAAAAAAGTATCTCGTAGAAGTATTGATACTAATAAATATAAAAATAATATAAAAGACTACCCACAACAAATTCATTGAGAAATATAGATTCTAAGAAGTTTGAAGTTAATTATTTAATTTTTAGATTTGAGATTCAAAGCAATAAGAAAACTAAAAAAGTCTAAACACAAAACCTAAATGTAGTATTAGTACTATAAAGTGCAAATAATCTAAATAAGAAGAAAAATTTTGGGTTTTAGATTTGAAAATATTTTAAATAAATTATTTTTTATAAATTTTAAAAATCTTTTAGAATAAGTAAAAAATATATAAACAGAAGAGTTTTAATTGAATTATCTTTCTCTAAATTATATTTTTTTTTATTATCCAAAAAATTGTATGAATTCAGAAAAAGATTCTTCCCTGCTCCTAAGAAACAGGAGTAGGAAATTAACAACACTAAGAGGAAAAAAAGAAGCTTTTGAAAGTGGCTCATGCACTAACACCAACATCGGAATAGAAGCTGAGAAGTAAAATAAGTCCATCTTACTTCAGGAGGTTTCAGAGTTTAATACATCTGGCTAGATGAGTATGGAATAGCTCATTAAAGTAGTATTAAACCTCTAGGAAGAGGTAAAGAAACTCAGAGAGGATAATTTGAAGCTAGCTGAGCAGATCTAGTATTGACTACAAGATACTTTAGTCCTCAGGTGATAAATGAAGAAAGGAAATTGGATGCTCTATGAAAATATTAGCAAGAACAGTTCAGACAGACAAACTCTTTGGTGCAGAGGACTCAAGATTAAAGTAAGTAGATTGAAAACTTATTATAAGCTAGAAAAACCTCCAAAGTCAACAGATTTCAATAGACAAAAACACAAATTACTATAAGATGGAGATAGAAAAAACTACATTAGCAATTAAGAAAACAGAAAAAAGTACTATAGTAAGGAAATTGTGCTACTAGTGCAAGAGTTAGATACAACTGTGAAAGAATTGAGGCGAATTTAAAAAGGTGATAGAATAATCGTGGAAGAGATAAAAAAATAAGAAAGAGCAAGAACTAAATTTGGTGTAGGGAGGATGGAGAAGTCTTAAGATTGAAAAGTAGTCAGTAGCCAGAAGAATTCTGGATTGTAGCTGAAATAAATTACGGTGGTAGAAGATGAGAAAGAAGGACAAGAATCACAAGTACTAGAGTTCGTAAAATCTAGGCAATTCAAACTTTAAAACATTTACTTAGTGGTGATCTGACGGATGCCACAAACAATTTTAATAACAATAATTTATTTAAAAAAATTAACAAAAGAAAGAAAATTAAAAAAATATAGTTAACATCTAAATGAATCTATTTATTAAAATTTAGCTTCTTAGTAAGGACTTCTCAACTGTCTATACTTTATAAATTTACATTAATTTAATATAAATTTATGGAATCAATTTTTCTTTTAAATATGCGAATTTAAA
This sequence comes from Loxodes magnus, assembly GCA_946699065.1. Taxonomy (NCBI): domain Eukaryota; phylum Ciliophora; class Karyorelictea; order Loxodida; family Loxodidae; genus Loxodes; species Loxodes magnus. The sequence goes on from CAMPDV010001577.1 coordinate 53,649, forward strand.
AAAACAAATTTGTCAATTGTAATTAGTAAGTCAAACAAATACTTGATAATGACAAAAGAGGATATGAAATACTAAAATAAAAAGAATTATAATCAACTTAAAATACATAACTATAACTTAAATCATAAGTCATATTATTTTAAAGAAATATCTATTTGCAAAACTATTAATATTTCAATTATAATATAATAGTCTTTTTTAATATTATAACCTGTCAAAATGAACTAAATTAAATAAATTTATATCTTCAAATTGTTTATTTATTAAGCTAAAATTGCTTGATTTTTTCTGATTGGAAGTTCAATACCTTGCTCAACCTTAACTCCTAATATATGTTCTTTAAGTACTAACTATAACTGGTGGCATTTGTGAGGATAGACAATTGATATTTGGATATCTGAAATCAGAGAACTCCATCTCTATGAATTTCTTTCGCCAAGCCTCTTCCGATGGTAAGTAGGGCAATTCAATTTAACTTTGAATCAGGATGTTACATTCATGCTAATGACATCTATCTAGTGATAGACGAAACACTACTCCTGAAGCTGTCAAATTTAAATTATTATATCTTCAAATTTTTTTATTTTTTATTTAAAAAAATAAAAATAAACGAAGAAGGTAAAATACGATAATTCAATACAGATCCTATTACCTTTGATTTAGATAATATTGAAATAAAACAAATGGACTCTTATTAGATGATGTAGTTAATATATCAACTCTTAAAAAATAAATTAAGACTTAAAATCATAAAAGCAAGAAATATTAGAAATAAATCAGAATCTCATTGAACATCATGATGGAAATATAATAGATTGATTAACTAAGTTGGAGTCTTTGATCGAATAACAAGATAGAGAACGATATATGAATAGTGAGAGAGCAAAACGAGAAAAACTGAGTACAATTAAACTCTAGACTAAGATTAATATAGAATTATGAATTAAAAGAAATAAATATAAAAAGTGAATAGAATATTAGATTTAATTGGTTTAAATTAGATTATCCCAAGAAGAATGTATTTATTAATATGATTTAAAAAATTAAGATAGTTATATAATATAAATATTATATTAGTTTTGCATAAAGTAATAACAAAGCAAATAATAATAAAATAAAGAAGATACTAGAAGGAGCATAAGAGCGTATTATACTACAAGAGGAAGAAGAAGACTGAGTAATAGAAAAAGAAGAACAAAAATCTCTGAGCAAATTCATAGAAAGCAGCAAGAATTCAATAAGAAAAAGAAGAGTTAGACTTAAAAGTGGTTAGTATAATAATGGAAGAACAAATATACTTAATTATGGATACTATTATTAAATAAGAAATAAATTAAGATAGTATAAAAATAGCAATTTAAATTATATAATGCAATTAATTCCTTAAAATTATATAATATATAATTTATCTAATAACAAGAACAATCTCTTTTTCTAAAAGCAATAATCATAAAAATTTATTCCAAGTATATTATTTTATTATCAAAGCAATTCTAACTATTTTCTATAATTAACAATTCAAACAATCATTTAAAAATGATAAAACAAAAATGCTTATTATTAATTATTTAATTCAAAGATTAGATAGATTTACTTTAACATCCATATTATTAATATTTTAATATATTTAATATCTGCATTATATTAGAAATATAAGCTAGTTCTAAAAGTTATTTAAAGAAAACTACTAAATATACTTTAATTATAGGGATAGTGTTTGATTAGACTAAGCTTATTTAATTTATAGCTATATGTTATTTTATAATTTAGATGATTGATATGATAAACATTTATCTTTCTTTTTAATTCTTGTAATTAAAGGATATTTAGGATCCCCTCTCATAATAGGTTATAAAATGAAATCTAACGTTGATTAAGATTTCGTTATTTCGAGTTAGGATTTATAAAAGGGGGATGAGATAAATAGAGGAAGTTTTGGAATAGTTTATAAAGGAAAGTGAAAGGAATCCATTGATATTGCGATAAAAGAGTTATTCGTAAGATAATCTTCTGATGAGGAGTTTCTTTAAGAGCTGCAGATGCTAATGAAATTGCGACATGCAAATGTCATAGTTTTTTATGGATATTGCACTTCTCCAATGAGATTAGTAATGGAATTAATGCAGTAATCGCTATACGAATTCCTGAATAGTAAAGAAGAAATTCCATGAAATTTAAGATACTAAATAAGTTTAAATATAGTATCAGGTCTAGAATTTATACATAAGCAGGACATTATTCATAGAGATTTGAAAAGCCTAAATATATTATTAGACAGTTATTACATTGCAAAAATAACTGATTTTGGATTAGCAAAAGTTAAAACAGAATCTTAATATTTTAATTCATCTTCTTAAAAAGGAAAAACACGCTGGATGGCCCCTGAAATATTAAATGTTAAGCCAAAATACAGTAAATAATCAGACATTTATGCATTGGGTATGGTATTATGGGAAATAGCAACAAGATAAATACCTTTTAGATATGCGAATGAATAGGTTATAATAAAGGAAGTTAGCAGTGGAGTAAGATAATAAATACCTTAAGATTGTCCTAAGAAATTCACAGAGCTAATAATCGGATGTTGACATTAAGATCCTTAAAGTAGGTTTGATATAGAAACAATAAAAAAGGAGTTGCAAAACTTTTTTGCTGAACAAACTTAAGTAGTATAGTAAAAATAGAGTAATGCAAATAATGCATTAAATAATGTTTAAAAACTATACAATAATAAAGAAGAGGCTAAGCAAGAGTTATAACAGTAAGTATTAGTTCAATAAGCTAAAGTATTGGAATTATAGATTCCTAAAAGAACGTATTAAATATAAGATTTTGACAATTTAACTATTTAAGAATTAAAAGCATTTCTGAACTAACTGAAAGAGCAAGAAATTAGTGTTTAAAATATAAAATAAATTCCTTTGAGTAAATCAGGTTTGATAATTAAAACTAATATTCTTAAGTAACTAAATGGATTTGAAGATTCGTAAATTTAATAAAAATTAGTACAAGTGATTGACTTATCAAAGTAAAATAATGAGATAGAAAAAGCGGCTGCGAATGCGATAACGTTGTTGAATTACATGGGATACAAATTTATATAAATGGATTTAAGTGGAATACAAATAAGCGTAGCTGATTTGAGGAATTCATATTTTGAGTCATGTAATTTAACTAACGCAAATATGTAAGAAGTTAATGTAATAAATGCAAAATTCTAAAATTGTAATTTTAATAATGCTAATTTAAATAAAATTCAAATAAACAATTTAAAAAATGATTCCTTGGATACTTTTATTGGACATAAGTATACAGTTATCTCAATAGCAATAACAAGTGATAGTAAATTTATCGTATCAGGAAGTTTCCAAGAGATAAAGATTTGAAATTTAGAAACTAATACTCTTAAGAGTACTTTGACTGGACATAAGAATTCAGTTATATCGATAGCAATAACAAACGATCAGAAATGGATTGTATCGGGAAGTAGAGATAAAACAATAAAGATCTGAGATTTTTAGACGGGAAGCTGTAAAAGTTCTTTAACGGAACATACGGGTTCAGTTAGATCGGTAGTAATAACAAGTGACCAGAAATGGATTGTATCGGGAAGTAGAGATAAAACAATAAAGATCTGAGATTTTTAGACTGGAAGCTGTAAAAGTTCTTTGAAGGGGCATACGGGTTCGGTTAGGTCGGTAGCAATAACAAGTGACCAGAAATGGATTGTATCGGGAAGTTGAGATAAAGCAATAAAGATCTGGGATTTTTAGACTGGAAGCTGTACGAGAACTTGGACTGGACATACGGGTTCAATTATCTCGGTAGCAATAACAAGTGACCAGAAATGGATTGTATCGGGAAGTTGAGATGAAACGATAAAGATTTGGTCTTTCTCGACTGGTCAGCTAGTTCGAATTCTCATTAGTAATTCAGGATATGTACTAGCAGTGAAGATAACATCTGACAACTAACACATTATATCGAGTTCTTATAATAAAACCATTAAGATATGGAATATAGTTTCTTATGAATGTGTATGTATATTATAAGGTCATAATGATTCAGTTGGTAGTTTGGATATATCTAGTGACAATTTTTGGTTGATATCTGGTAATGGGCACTATTTATGATCTCATAAAAGTGGAGATTATAGCATGAGAAAGTGGAATGTTGCCGCTTTATTCAGAAATTTGGAGATAAATTAAGTTTAAAAGAAGGTAAGTTATTCTAACGATAAATAGGAATGGAGTTAAAGTGAGTTGAAGTAGATTTAATCTATAAATTTTACAAATTGTAGCTTTGAGAATATAGTAGCGAGTGAGAATGTGAAGAGGATATTGACAATGAAATGAGTAGAGATTATGAATTTTAAAATTTATCTAAAATAATTTAAATCGTTTAAATATTATCATCATTTTATAAAAATTAAATGCTATACTCAAAGAATTAAAGTATTATTTCGTGTTAAATATCACTGTTTAAAAAAGTTAATTTAAAATTAAGTAAAAGTGCAACAATATAAGAAAACGACAATAAAAAATTTCTAAAAGCCTTTTTAAGCTCAATGTTATATACTTTAAGTGTTTTTTGCGATGGAAAATAAAATACATATTTAGAATTAAAAAAGCTAAATAAGAATTAAATTTTAAATTAAGACACCTTTTTTTTAAATTTTAATTTAATAAATCTTAATATAAAAAAATGCTGTTCTTCATTTAAATTATTGTATTATTTTTCCCATAGTGACAAATATGTTAATAAAAGAATTAAACTATTAGTCAATTCTAAAATTCATACCAACTATAAAAAAACAGAGCAAAAAACAAAATTTTTTTTCTTATTATAAAATTTACTTTTTCCTTATATAAATTTTAAACTTTCTTTTTAAAGATCACATTTAGGTGTTTTATGTTCTAAATAATTGATTTAAAAAATTAGTAATTTTAGATCTGATTTTTTCCAAAAGTTCATAAATTTTAATTTTTATCATTAAAGAGTTGCAAAATTCTTTTTTATTATTTCTTTAAAACTTGAATAATGGTCGTGAAAACAAATAAGATGAAAAATGAAAATTAGAAAAGAAGAGAGGAAAATGCGAGAACACAGTTTAGAACTAATATTGAAGAAACAAAAGAACAGGAGTAGGAAAAATTAACTAGAGGTTGATAATAAACTTACATAAACTCCTATATTTCACATAATTCGCATGAATAAACTATAAGTAGTGCAATTATGTCCCAATGCTCAAAATATCGAAACTTTTTTATCTTATTATTATTATTTCTTTAAACTTTTCATTCTAGAAGGATTAATTTTACTACTATTTTTTTAATTTTTTATATAATTTAAATCAAATTTACATTTCTTTATCCCGAAATTAAAGACTTAGTCCGTTCCCAAATCTCTCCTCTACTCCTAATCAACGAGAAAAATAAATTTTTAATTTTTTTGTTCCTTTTTAGTTAAAAAAATAACTTAACAATAAAGAAATTAAATTAAAGCTTTTAAACAAAAGAGGTAAATTGTGAAAATAGTTATTAATTGTCTTTTTGCTCATCAATTTATATAGCCAAAGTTTTTTGGTACGAAATGAATTAAATTTTTTTTTATAATAGAAGTGAACAAAAGTTAACAAACTTTGATTTATAAAATTGAATGAAAGTAAGTTGAATATTATTAAAATTCTAAGGGATAAATAAATTTTTTTAATTCAAACTTTGAATTTAAAAATATAAAATACTAATAAATATTTTAAACTAAATTAATAATTTCACAAGTAACTATATTAAAAAAAAGGAAACAATAGTCAATTTTTTTATTTTTAACATTAAAAAAATGAAGCCAAAAGTTATAATTTTTGTGTTCTGAGATTTATAACACCAAAGTTTTTTTCAAATTAATTAAGTGTCAAACCCCATTTTAATTTTAAATATATTATTTTTTATCCAAGATTTATATTTCCAAATAATTTCCTGAATATTTTTTTAAACTATAATATAAATTATAGTTTATTTACTAATCAAAAGATAAAAAAAGCTCTTAAAATAAAAGAATATTTACTTCCATTTATTTTTATACAGAAAAAAGAATGCAGAAGGAAAATTTTACCTAAACTAAATAATGATTTAAATAAGTAGACAATTAGAAAAAATATTTGATTTATGATGGATACTAAAATATCTTAAAATCTTCTTAACTTGAACTATTAAATGGTTATTCGTAAAAATCCAAAATAAAATAAATTTTTTATTTTTACATTTGGAATATGAACTAGTTTAATTTCTATTAACTATTATATAATCAAAAAAACTGAAAAAATTCTTCGATTTTAAAGTAAAAATTGTCATGAATAATTTATCAATCTAATTACTTGCTTAAAATTGGAACCTAAAAATTTTAAATTTAGTAAAGCTTCATATTATGTTAAATTTTTAGAAAAAATGCTTAAATGAGTAACAAATTTGTTTAAACTAAGTATAAAAAATAAGCGATTTGTTATAGGTAATAGAAAAATTATAGTATTTTGCATCATTCAGGAAAAAATAATGTAACTTTGTAGTGAAAAAATTATTGAATCTAATTTAAGGAATAGTAAAATTGAGCTATTGCTTTGAATAAAATAAAATAATAATTTAATTGGAATATTATATATAAAATATGAATAATTAAAGGAAGGTATTTACTAACTTATCGAAGACTGAGAAGAAAATTTAAGAAAGTGAATAAGCTACGATCTAATCCTGGTTACAAGCTTCCTTCAAACCTTCTCTCAAGTACCTCTATTTTTAACTAGATTCCCCTCAGATCGCTGAAAAACCAAAACAATAATAAAAAACATCAGAGGTCTGGGAACTCAAAACGGCTAAGCCGGAGTAACAAGAACAATCTGAAGTAGTAGCAATGATAATTGCACAACTTAGTCGGAAGGTGAGTAGGCTCAAAGCTCAAACTAATTATGCTATGAAACTATACCACAACGGACTGGCTTTAAACTAGAAACACCAGGCCCACTTTGAGAAGAAAGTTCATGGACTTAGAGATGAAGTGAAAGACTTTAAGAAGTAGCTAATGGAGCATCTTGAGAAGTCTTATTAAGTCCATGAACAACCATAGAAGCGAATAACTGCTCCTGAAATTATGGAACTAGAATAGAGAGGGTATTTCTTACCTAAACCTCATCTTCTCTCTTTACACCAGTGAGCCAAGCATAAGAAATAATGCTAACTATATGGTAGTGTTTGACACCTCTATAGAGAATGTACAATTTTCATAGAAAAATAGAGAAGCTACTGGAGAATTTAAACTATCAAGAGCAATAAGCGATGAAGAAATGAAGACAAAAATACAAAATTTAAGAAGAATGAAAAATAGCCTTGAGCATAATATCAGCTAATATGTTGCAAATAAAGTAGAAAGCTCTACTTTATTTTCACTTATTACAGTTTGTATTTATCATAAATTCTTTCAGAGTTTTATTCCTATCATTTTAATTTTTTACATATAATTATGTTTTCATTTTATAATACAATATTTAAAGAAACTAAACTTAAAATAAAATTTTAATATTATAACAGGAAAGAAAATTAAAGCTATTTAGTATAGAATAAATAAAATTAGTTGTTGTCATTAGGAATGCTTTTTAAGTGGAAAAGTTAGAAAAAAGCAGAATAGTTATATTTATTATAGAAGCTTAATAATAATTCTTAAAATAATATATTAATGTGGCGTCATTTTTATTTGGTATGCCCGAAATAAAAGGCTTTAAGTTTGTTAAGCAATCTTGAAGAAAAAATACCACCAACTTGATTTCTTGATCTTCTCCTCCTTTTTAGAAAAATTTTTTCCTCAAAAAACTAGGTAGTCGTTCAATAAGCTAGGCTCGACAAGTTCAAAGCCACAACCAGAGAGAACTAAGTCCCAAAGGTATGTGTCTCATGAGCAATGTGGTCACTTGGCACTATCGTTAGACTTGATTAGAGCTGAGGTCCCACCTCTCTACTATCTAGAGTGGAGAAGCCTCTATATTTTAAATTATTACAATAAACGTAAAAGTCTTTTGTTTTTTTATATAAGCAAGAATAAAATATTGGGTCTTTTAGTCATATTCCAAATTTAAAAAAAAGAATATTCAAAAATTAAATCTCATGTTCAAAAATTTTTTTTGTTAAAATAATCGAGTAAACTTATGCATAAATTTATTATATAAAAAGATGGAAGATGAAACATTAGACATCCTAGAAGTTAATTTGGTATAGCGTATGCTGAATCACAAGTAGTATCTAAATAGATGTCACCACGAATAAGAGTGGAGAACTCTTGGAAGATAAGTCTAATTTGCTTGAGGAATCTCTCTAATGGTAGAAAAAAATATCAAACGATTCGGTATCAAAACTTGGAAGCTGAATTCCAAGTCTCAGAGATTTACGCTTTCAATTGTCACCAATTGGGACAGGAGTTAGACAGACAATAAGAGATATGAATTAAACCTTTTAATAATGATATTTAAGAAGAACTTTATTCAGACGTGATACTTATCACAAGAATTGGTATTTCCTCTATTTCCTTCTAAGAATAAAGGAGTTAATCAGATTTCTATTTAAAAACGGAAAAGAGAAGATCAATAATTTTAAATCATGATAATCCTATCCTTCATGCAAGAATGAAAATAAAATTAAAACATATTAATTCGAAAAAACTAAATAAAGGTGACTCCACATAGAATTATATTAGGTATAATAATTTTCAATATCTGTTTTATTTAATTCTAATTTTAAAACGATGATTAAATTTTATGGATAAAACTTAACAAGTAAAAAAATAATAAAGAGAGAATAAATTGATTTAAAAACGTTAATAATTAATAAATAATTAAAAGCGTTTTAATAGTATTCTGTAAATAACTTCTTACCAAAGATTCATTTTAATTTGGTTGATATTTATTTTATAAAAAATAAAAAATGCTTTCGTTAGGTGAAGAAGATTACATCATCTCAACTTTGGAGGTTTAAAATTGGAAGAGATAGATAGTGGAAATTTCGGTGTGGTGTGCCAAGGGTTTAATATAAGGCTATATTGTGGTAGCGCTAAAAGAGCTATACAACTAGAGTATGATTCAAGGAGCTTAAAACGATTTGCAATAGGAGATTATCGTGTTTAAAAAAATGCATCACCTGGATGTAGTATAATTTTTGGATACCGTGCCGATCCATTATATTTGGTGGTTATATGACAGAGGTTATATATCAAATTATATTGGACGATTATGGAAAGTTTATACGAATGATATATTTCGTTGCTATTATCTTTAATCCCTTTGTTTATTAAACATCCATAACCATTTTATATAAAAGCTATACCAATCATTAATTTAAGGTAAAATACTAAAGAGTTACTAGTCTATTTGAATCCACTTAATACAACTATATAGTGAAGTTAAATGAAATTTAAAAAGAAGCTATTATATTATATTTTAAGCATTTAACCTAGAAAATAATTGAAGCATATTTAAAGTTTCTCCCACATTAAAGCTCCTTTTATATCATTCATCTATTTTTTATCTACATCTAAGCTTATCATATGATTATTAGCTCTATTCATTAGAAGTACTGCCAATCTTGTTTTATTTTAACTAATTATTGTTCATGTTATTCATGGTAATAGGAACTCAAAGCTAGCAATATTATTATAATATAATTAATTTTGTATTTCCATAATGTATTAGAATAATCTTTATTTCCTAATTATCTAAAATACGATTTATTTTTTAGTTAAGCTAAACAAATTAGGAATTATTTCAATCATCGAGTTTGCTAACATGCTACAACGCTCTAATATAAAACTAATTTCCTATATCTAAAAATTTGATTTTTTTCCAGACCGGATCGTTTAGAACATTAATCAACTAAACTTAGATCTCAGTTTCCTGCTTATTTTGTATTTTATTCCTTCTAAGCTTATGAAATGACAATTGAAAGTTCTATCCAAACAGTTCAGTTAATATTTGAAATTTTTTTAATAATCACTCTGATTTTTAGTCTTATAGCTCGTTAAACTGAACCCTCTTTAAGTTATTTAATAGTTTCAGTTTAATTTTGAATAAAATGGTATCTCTTACCAGATCTAAGTTAGTTATAAAGCTATGATTGCTTTAAGTAAACTTAAAGTGATGATACTAATGTTGAATAACTATGAGATGATATGTTAATAATTTCTGGAGGATTGTTGAATCGAGTAAAAGATTCACTATCCTGAAATAAGAAAAAAAACTAATTTAGAGCTTAAGAATTAAAATCTATTTTCGATAGAAATTTAAATAGAATTATGTTGATAATAGGAATTTGGTATATTTGCTAGGAGTAGAAGCTTATAGAAAGCATGAAGTTTTTGACCTAAATCAAATAAATTTGCTTTTTGCTTTAAAGATTTTCAAATTACTTTAAGAACTTTTGGAATTAGTCTAATAGAAGATAGTTTTTATGAAATGGAAAATTTGATGTTTAATAGTATTAAGCAGTGGATTCAATATATTGATGTTCTTTCAAAAACTAAAACTGAAAAAATTTAGAAATTCAACTGGCTGACAAAAGTTCATTAAGCACTACTTGATAAAATAAAAAATAGTTGCTTTATTTGGTAAGGGAGGAAATCTCTGAAGAATATTTGCTTATGATTTAAAGAAACTAATAGATCACGGAGATAAAATGCCAGAAAGTTCTTATACTTACTCGAAATCTATTTTATAAGGAAACTTTATATTTTTCTTTAAAATTCAGGAAAATCAAGATTCTTCGAAAAAAAATACGGATTGTGGAAATAAATTGCTCGAGAATGGAGCATCCATAAAAGATAAAAGCATTAAAATACTTAAAACTATAACTAACTATAACCAACTAAAAATAACCTCCCTTAATTAGCTTTACCTTTTAATTGTTTCATATTTTAAATGAATAACTTTCTTTAAATTCTTAATTATAAGAGATGTAAATAGTAATTCTGAGGATAAAAGTATTTATTTAAGTTTAGTAAAAGAGAAGTATGAAAAATGTTAATAAATATGTGAAAAGATGAAATAAATGAAGACAAACTATTTATTTTAGATGTTCACTGTTATCATTTTTATATTTATGGCTTTACTGTTAAAACTTTTCTAAAATAGATATTTGATTTAAATATATCCTCGAATGTTTCTACTATTTTAACTCACTTAGAAAATTTTCTGATAAATTTCCTAGAAAAAATAATAAACTATGATTAATCCTACATGAACTAATAGTTCAATTCTCAAAAGTAAACGAATGCAAACCTTCAAAAAATTTTACAGGAATCTAATAAAAAAATTGAAATTGTAGGACAAAATACTAACAAATAACTGGAACCTAAAGAAGAAAAGAAAAAATAAAAAAAAGCAAAGATAAAATGTTGGAAGATGAAAAGAGCAATGCTTAACATTTTGAACATAATTTAAATAGAGTATATGATTCATATTAGTAACTACATTTTATTAGCATTTTTATAAAAGCGATTACTTCTTAAATAAAGATTTTCAAATTAGTTTCCAGTTTTATGCTCTTTATTTGTTTCAGAACTTAAATCTTAAAGTTTTAAAAGATACTATTATTTGAAAGCTACAAAAAGAATTAAAATTTCAAGTTGAAAATTTCTATCTTATCTTTAATAAAAAATTGAAACTTAAACTTATTTTAACTTATAGCGAAAAAATAGATAGTTAATAATTAAATTATAATGAACTTATAGAACCAATATAAATAAAATTATAAATAATATCTTATTATTTAAGCATTATACTCTATATTATAAAAGCATCGATAAATAAGATTGAAAAAATTAAAATAGGCATACTTACTATAATTATCTAATATAAATCTCACTAGCAAATAGTTATTAAATAGGTAGCTTCTATTAAGATTATTTATAAAATAATATCTTTTAACTATACTCATTTTATTTCAGTTCATTTAATAATTTTGAATACATAGTAAGTATTTTATATTTATATTTAAAATATTTAATTAATAGAATAAATAATTAATAAATAAAGATGATTATAGAACGAGTAGCACCTTGCTGGAACGCAGCTCTTCCATTACTAATATTTAATATTAAAAAAAGTGGTCTCATGTTTCTTGATTTCATTCTATTCCTCCAATGAGTCACTTCAGCTTCTCCAAATTGGGAATTTTCTTATTAAAAATTATTCTAAAATCTTGAATCAAATGTTTCAGTCTTCTTGAATAAGAGCTAAATAAGAATTAACAATTAGTTATTAGAAACCCGTCAGTCAAACTTTCATACTGCTAGAGAGAATCCTCAGGTAAGTTAGACTTGTCTATTCAGAGCTTGTCAACTCTTTCCCGTGGTAGCATCTAGTGCAAGATTACTTGCAATGCAGTATACACTGCACCAGATTGCCTACTATTTTTCTGACGCGGTCGATATTCATTTTATAATAGCAGAGTACTTAAAGATAGTATAAGCAATATTGCAGCTTTTATTTTTTATTTTAATCAATCTTTTGCTATATTTTATCTTAAATTCCACCTAAATGTAGAATTTAAAACATTATCATTATAAAGATATCATGCATAATATTAAAATTATTAAACCATTATACTATTATTAAAATTTCTCTTAATAAATTCTTCTTATTATTCTTTAAACTATAAGCTAAATCATGCTAGTTATAATATAAATCATTAAAATAGCTTTTAACTAAATGCTATAGTTCTTACTTATCCAGATTATCTTTTGCTTTATTTTAGCTTAATTAAATTATTCTAAAATAATATCTTTAGATTTATTTTTAATTTTATAAATTAATTAGTTGTTTCTTATAACCACTTTTGATAAAATCTTTATTTCATCAACTTAAAAAATGAATCAATTTTTTAAATCAATTTAAATATTTTGAATCACGCAAACGATCTTAATAGTTGGATTTTATCAGTACTATAATAATTATAATAATGAATTATAGTGATTATCCTATCATTAGGTTCATCACTGTTTTAGTTTAAAGTTGTATTAAGTATTATTCCATTTTCAATCGAATTCTAATTCTTCTTCTTAGAATACATATCTTCCAGTACTCCGTTCATCCTTTTTAATAAAGGTATCTTGATTCAATCGAGTACGATTCCAAGCATATTCAAATTTCTTCTTTATTAAGCAAATGCAATGTCCTTCAAGATTTCATTCCTATGTATATTTTTTTGTATAGTAAACCTCTAGAGTGCCGTTTAGACTAGTTATGGATTTCCATAACTTAAAGTCTTAAAGTCTTTATTTTAATAATCTAAAAGAATTACGTGAAAAGGATTTCGAGTTTTTTTATTATGCTTCTGTTTAAAAGAGGTCCTTGCTTTAGATCTTAAAAGGAGCACATCTAGATGGTTATCAAGTTTTATGTAGTCTTTAAATCTGTAATTAAAGAGTATTCATTACTTCTATGGTACATAAATAATAAGTAGAGTAGCTCGTTGAGTCAACAAGAGGTTGTTCAGAGTAAGAAACACTATAATCGCTTAACTATCCTCAAGCATCAAAATACAAACCTTAATTATTTACTCTATTTTTTAAACTTAAATTGCTTTACTAGTTTAATTGATTTTTCAATGTATCTTTTTAATAAAAATTGGAAAAATGAATAGTAATTTTATTTTTTAATCATAATTTCAAATCTAAACATTAAATTATTTTAGCTGTTTTAAATAGGGAGTAGTAATCCTTCAACTGAGATTAACTCAACTCATAGCACCAAGAAGTAATTTAGGAGCAACAAACTGAGTAAGATTCTTGGCAGGAGCCAAGACGAAATAACTGGAGACGTTGAGTAACGGTTGTTGAAAGATGCTAGACGATTAGATCTCTTAAGGCATTACTCCAATCATACCTATTAGAAGACAGATTTTCAAAGGAGTGAAGTACTGGAGGAAGCTTCCAAGGAGAAATTTTATTAACTTTAAATAAAATTAATTCAAAGAGCTACGCACCATCGAGAGTGCTACGCGCTCTAAAATCGAGTTTATTTATTTATTTTATATCAAATAAAATCTTAAGTCTTGGTTAAACTAGTTTCTCAATCCTTAGATAAAATTCCATTAAAAATTTTTGAATGAGCTTCAAGGAATGCTCAATGAGAAACAAAAAAATGCCGCTTGAAAGATAAAATCTTGTTAATTACTTCAAAGATTTCACAATAAAATCTCTTGTCTGACCACTGGTATAAAAAAACTCTTCTAGAAAGTAAAATAATATTTTAACCTTTAAATTGCTCTTAAAGATCTAGTGTACTCTGAATTTTAAATTCCAATTTGCTGTAAAGAATTAAGAAAATTTGAAATATGTCACGGTAAGGAAAAAGAAAATTTAGTAAAAAACTAAGGTTTTTCAAAATAAGTAAAGACTAGAGAAACCAGATTAAATTGATTTTTTGTACAAAATTTATTATTTAAACGATATAAACTATGAAAAAGAAGGCAAATTTTTTTGAGTATGGAGATACTGTAAACAGTGATAGACACAACGAAAATATGAATAATTCATACTTGGAGATTTGCCGAGTAGGAAAGTGATAAAAAATACAAACTTAGAAGAAGATCCAGAATCTTTCAAACACATAATACAAGAACGTAATATTTCAGGAGCAAGAAAAAAAGAAATTTTATAAACATAAATTTTAAATGATTAACCTAAGCACTAAAATAAAGTATTCTATAAACTTAATTATTTGTAAAATAATTTAACTGAATAGGAAATGAAATAAATTAGTATTAAATAATAACTTATTTCTTTTTTAATCTAACCTTAATAAAATAAAAATTTTCATTTATAGATATTAAAAATGATTAATTAATGTAAAATTAAAAAAAGAAAAGTAATAAAAAGAAATAGTTTAATTTTAGGATTTAATAATAAGGCTGCTTGAATAAATTTAGTCTTTCATAATGTAAATTTATTTTAGTAAGATACAGATTATAACTAGTATAAAATATATAAATCATATAAAGTCTGCAAAATATTTTTTGTGAGCTCTATTATAATAAGACTATTTATTCTACTTAATCTAATTAAATAAAATTATAAAATGATATGAAAATTATAGATTTTGCTTTTTTATTTTTCAACTAAAAATTAATTATAATTTAATAATTAAATCCTTAATTTATAAAAACTAATAATTTATCTAAAATTTAGAAAAGAGTATAAAGATATAAGATCTATATTAATTTAAATACCTTTAATTTCATATAGATTATTAGCATCCCTTATTAATTTTTGAATGTGATAGGATAAAAGGAATATGAAATTTATTTAAAAAGAAATCAAATATTTTTTATTAAACTAATGTTAATCATTAATCATTAAAATAAATGTTCGCCTTCCGGCTTAATTGAAATTTTAATTGTATAATATCTCCTTTCCTGCATTTTCATTCCTTGCATGGTTCTTTTTCCTGACTCCTCTCTTTTGAATAATCTTAGTTGTGAATTTTTTTTCTTCAGATTTTCACATTTCCCGATGGGAAGAATTCCGTCGCTTGTTACTTCAGTTACTATCCAGATATTAATTCTTATCTTTCTCTATTAGAGACATTTCCTCCATAAATGTCAAGTGCTGTTGCAAAATAGTATCTTTTTCTTTCTCTCGGAAATATCTATTAAACTAATGTAATAGAATTAATTTATATTATGTTACTTTATATTTACATGAAACAATATTTATCTTCAGTAGTTTAAGAATATACTTTCAAAATGAACTTTATAGTTAAGATAAAATTATTTTCTTTAGCCTAAAATTATTTTTTTATAAATGCCATTCTAATTTTTGACTATTAAATGAAATTATTGTCATAAGTATAGTTTTCTTTCAATGACATTACAGCTTTATATTCCTTTTACTTTATTTAGCGTTATGCTATTTTTATTCATTTAGAAGGATTTGTCTAAATTTAAACGAATTTAAGGTATTAATTTTAAATAAAATGCAAGCAGATATTTGTGGATCGCTTGTAAAAATATTGTTTCTAAGAAAAATGATAAGAAAAGCTAAAATTGAAATCCACAAAGAATATTTGTTAGATTTGGAATTGGAGTAATAAAATATGAAATATGCTCAACTTTAAGGGATAAAAACCACTTTAAGTAGATCATAACAATTTCTACACATTATTAGTAAAAAAAGCTACAATATTTAAACTGGAACTATTTAAACCGAAATTAGAAATTGGTAATTAGATTATAACAATACCTATATAGAATAAATATACGATGATGTAATCTTATTAACTGAAGATAAAAAGGATCAAAAAATTTACTTTGTAATCTCAAAATCTAAATGAAGATTGTAATTTATTGAATGGAAGATCTTGACATAGAACTTGCTTTAACTAAGCTGAGCTAATTTTTATAGTTTCAGGAATTACTTAATAACACAAATTCGTAGATTTAAAAGAAAGCTAAGTTTTTATTTATAAGATAAAGCTTTCAACTCTATTAAAATATTTAAACTCCTGTGCATAACTTTGGAAGCGATTATGAAGAATAAAAGATATTTACTTTTGGTGGATTCAATTTATAGAAACAATCTAAATAAAATATAATTCAGATTTATAACTGCCAGTTAAACGAGTGATTCTAACATTAGCAAATTCTAGCATAAAAAGAAACTACAATTGCTATTTTTAATCCTAGAGGTATATCATTCCTTATCTATGCAAATGGAAAAGCGATGGATACTTAAATTTTCGATTTTAAGCTCATTTTTCTTTGAGGCGAAAAATATTTGAAAGAGCAATTTCACAAGTTTTGATTACACTAAACCAACTTTAGTATAGAATGTAGTATACCAATTTAACTATGAGGGTTAGTTAATGAGCTTTGAGTTAAGAAAAGGATAGTGGAAAAAACTGCTTTACTGAAAATAAAACTAAAGGAATCAAATTTGCAATCTATTAAATAAATGATATTGAAGTCAAATCTAAAAATGTACTGCTCTATCTTTGGAGCTTTTTATTATAAAATTTAAAAGAAATACATCAACAATAGAAGAAAAGTTGGCAGGCAATTTAATTAAACTTTTTGTAGTCTACTTTAAGATTTTTGGATTGAATATAAAACAATAGTTATTAACCAAGATCACATTATACAACTTTTAAGCTTACTCTCTCAGTATATTTTAATTTATCTGCCTTATGATAAACATCAAAAGTAAATATTTAGATATTAAAAATATAATTTCTTTTACCTTACGAAATAATAAATTTTATAACATCAAAACTCTTTAGCGAACCTTATTTATAATATAATACCATCTCAATTCATCCAAAGTAAGACAGATAAAGAAAATATAGAAATTGCTATACTTTTAGATCTAATCTTTCTAGGTAATAAAAATGTATGAAGTATTAGATTGAAAAATTAAATGATTCCTTTCTTTTTATAAAAACTAAAAAGTTATTCCCTTGATAGACCTTTAGTTACTTAAAAAGATAAAATTAAGCTAATTTCTAATTATCTCTACTAGAAAAGAAAATCAGTTCATTTATATCTTTACAGTATTTTGCCATAGTTTTTGGAATTGATTTTTTAAGAAATTCTCTTTAGATCAAAAATTTTTCTACAAGCTAAAGCTTAAAAAAGTCTTAGATCTAAAATTTAAATTAAGTAATAAGTTTATTTATGAAAGCCAAAAAAGCATATTTATTTATTATATGCCTTTGATTTAATCTACTGATCCATTTTGATAAGTTTATGAATTTAAGATTTCACTATAATTATTCTTTAAATGATCAAATAAAAAACTATTAATAATTAAAGCTTATATCTATCATTTGTTTTTTAATACTAACTCAATTGTTACAAGGTTTTAATAATCAAAAATTGTCTAAAAATTAATAAAAATCCGGAATTTTTTAAAATAGAAGATTTATAATTTTAAGTAATAAAAAAAATGAAATAATGCTTGTTATGCAAAACTTAAATTATCAACAATCTACATAAAAGATAGAATGTTGTATTAAATAAAATTATACTAAAAGCAAATATGATCTAAAACTAAAAATTCTAAAATAAATAAATCCATAAAACTAAATTTAGAATTGTATTTCAAAAGCTAATTTCTTAGATAAATGATTTTGTTTGATAGAATAATCAAACTAAAAAGAAATTAGATTCTCAATACAAATAAAAAATGTAAAATCATTTTAAAAACACATTATATATAATATAATTTTAGCTTTATGCTAAATAAATAATTAGAGAACGTAAAATAAGAATATAGGTAGTTTAAATACTTTTATCAATTTTCTTCTTTCATAGAAATATTACAATTTTTGCACTTACAATCCTAACATGACTTTTTTGAACAAATCCGACAGTGATATGCACAAATTTTTTTGAAACAGTAGAATATCTTACAGCAAATTTGAATTTTAGTTTTCTAATCATAATAATTACATATTTTGCAAAGCTCATTTTACTCATCTACGTAAATAATCTTACCTAGTTCTACAATTTCATAAAAATCTTTCTTGACTCTTTATTCTTCTGATTTCATATATTTATAAACATTTTTATACTCCAGCAAATTCTTTCTTTGCTTTTAAATTAGATTCATTTGCATCCTAAATCTGGTACTAACCTGATATTTATTCTGAACTAATATTTAAACCTACTGATACTTACTCCATAATACTAATATTTAAAAGCCTAAGGCTTTCTATTTTATTTCTAAATTGCTTGATGAAGTTATCCTAATAATCTTATTATTGAAAATAGGATAAATTTTACTAGTTATATTGGTTAGATTAATTCTATTAGATTTAAGTTTATTAATTCTAATCTAAAAATTATTTTTTATCTGTTTTAAGTGCTATTTTCAATGTGCTTTATATATTATCTTATAGCTTTTTAGTAAGTATCAAGTATTTGTATATAGTCGATTTATTATGTACTTTCTTTCATGAAGTTTTTAATCTATTTAATTGCCTAATCAACTTCCTTTTAATTTCGTTAAATAGAGTTAAATTTAACGTTCAGCTTGCCTTATTATTATGTATTTACTTTAGTTCAGAAGAATAAATATTTATGGTAGCTGATTTATGTTGCTTATGTTCGTTTACATGGATGAGATTTTTATTAGAAATAGCTTTCTTTTAATTGTAAGAAGAAATTTCTTAGCTGAACTTGTTTTTTAATATTCTGTATGCACATACCCATGCTCATTAGTATCAACATGATTATTTAACTTTTACCTGTAGCTACTTTAAGCAATCACTGTATCGAGTTTCTCCATTTATAAATTGATTTGACTAGAAATGATCTTACATTGATACAAGTTATTGAAGTACATTGTAATATAAAATAATAAATAGATAAATATTGTATCTTCTAACTAAGTCTTAATATAATCTTGCTTTATTTCTTTTATAATATTATTAATAGCTTTAGTAAATTGCTATAGCTTTATTTATAATTACTTTTATAAACTTTACTACTATCAAATTAATTTAAACCTAGTCAAATATATAAATCAACATCTAACACTTTCTATCAGCTTCAAGAGATAAAACCATTCTTTAATTCAATCTTAAACCTTCTTATTTAATTCTTTTGAGATTCTAGCGATAGTTGGGAGAAATTTATAATGCGCCGAAGAAATTAAGAAAACTCAGATTTAACGAATAGAATTTAGATATTTTAATGCCGCATAAATTTGAAGGAATTGGACGAAAAACATAAAAGCATGAATCAAATTATGTCGTTGTAACTTATCTGAACACTGATTGCAAGAACCCGAATATTAGAAGAGCAAGAAATACAGCAAAAATAAGAAGCTGAAAACTTCATTGCAGTCGATAAATTTCACTTACGTTGAAAATATAGAAACACTACAAAACAACAAATAGTCAGATAAAGAGTTCAGAAAATGTAAAACGACATATGAATTTTAAAAGAACTGGGTGAGGAAGATTAAATAAATATAGTGTTTGGGAGAAAACTGGAATAAATCCGATATTAATCCTATTAGAGTGCTTGTATTTAATGGAAATGGGGAAAGAAAAGAGTAAACATAATTAAAACCAAAAGAAATAAAAAAATTATGCAAGATTTATAAAAGTCGACGGTATCTATGAAGAAAATGCCCTTTACAAGAAAAATTAAGAAGAGCAATCTGGAGATCGATCTGACACAAATTAACAATTCCCTTTCCATAAATCAATGGGTAGATCAAAAGGAAAAATAAGAAATCACCAGATGTAAGTTAATATACTATTATAGAAAGGAGATTCTTACGGAGTTGAAAATTTTTAAAACTTCTAGCCAAAAGGTAAACTTATTTGATATAAATTTTATAATCTATTATTTCAAATTTAATAAATTTAAAATATCTCTAACTTTATATAAATATAACATAAAAAATAACTTATATATGTATTTAATAGATAAGATAATAACTTAAATTATAACTTTATATAAGCTAAGAATAAATATTTGGTTACCTTTCAATAATAAGATTTTATTTTGTTATTTCTGTCAATAAATTATATAATTTTAAGGAATATAAGGGAAATAATATAGTCTAAGTATGTATGTAGTTATAATTATAGCTATTTTAAAATTTTGTGTTTTAAATAAATTTGATTATAGAGCGCGTAGCACCTAGTTAGTACTCAGTTCTTTCAATAATAGTATAAATATTAAGAAAGATATTCTCATACTTCATGTTGCTATTCTAACCATCCAATTAATCACGTCAGATTCTTTAAATGGGGAATCTACTTGTTAAAAATTATTCTCGAATCTTAAATCTACCAGTCTTCTTGAATAAGATCCAAATAAGAATTAGTAAATAATTTATTAACTGACCCATAATTCAAACGTTCATACTGCTAGCAAGAACCCTCGAGTAAGTTAGGTTTGCTTCTTCCTAGCTTATCCACCCTTCTCCACAGTGTCATCTAGTGTGAGACTACTCGCAATAAAGTAACACCAAATTACCTACTAATTCTCTAGACCGCGGCCGACATCCATATTTTTATATCTAATAGTTTTTTACGTACTTATAGATTGAAAATTTAAATTAATCTTCATTATTTCATTTTATCAAATTAAAGATTTTTCTTTATATTTTTCATATTTCTAAAGAAGCTATTAACAGAATCCTTAAAAGTATAATAGATTTAAGACTTCAAATACATAATTAATTTGCAGATCAGATCAATCTTTAACTTCCGAGAAGTTTCTTAAATCTGTAAAATAAGCACTAAGTTTGACTATATTTTGTCATAGCTATATTTTAGTAAATATTCATCTAGAAATTGAATTTCCAGACTACTTTAAAATACTATTAGATATATTATCAAAAAAGCTTATTTAGAATAGATCTAATTTCACTTAGTTAATTTATTTTTATTATTATAACCAGTTAGATAACAAATAGCCGGATTCTATTTCTTCGCTAATTTTATCTTGCTTATCTCTGAAATTTTTTTTAATTTTTTTTAAGGTTAAAAAAATCAAACTTTTGAGTGAGTAGGAAAAAAGTCAGTAAAATGGTTTTAGTATCTTCTACATCTTAATAAAATTAAACTAGGCTAAAATAAATAAAATATAAATCTGTTCTTTCTTTAATAATTAAGAATTGTGAGGTAACTTGACTTGAGCAACTGCTTAAATATTAATCTAGAGCTTATAATTCTAGTTTACAATCTAAAAAATATTTAATTGTAAATCACTTAGAAGTGATAAAAGAATAGCTAGCATGTATTTATATACCATAATAGCATACTAGCAAAGTAATAAGATAGTTGAAAGATAAATCAGTTTCTTTAGAGTTAACTTTATTTGAGATAGCTTCAGAATATAATGCTTTATAAATTAACTTAATTCAATCTTTTATGTTATAGTTACAAAAAAGACTAGTGCTAAATGTAAAAAATTTGTAGAAGGCTAATTTGATTATTGAATAGATTGCTAAATAAAAGTTTTTTATATGAATTAATGAAAAGCATTTGGATGTATGTTTAAATAACGAAATTAAGGAAAGTAATGTACTATGCAGAGGGTATGCTTCTAAATAAAAGGTAATTAAATCATTTTAAAAGATTTAAATATTTATTTAAATCTATTAATTTTACCAAAAATGACGATAATAAGATTTATTGAAGGGATTGTATTATGGAATGGAATTATATGATTCAGAAATGGGAATATACAATTAAATTATAAAGTGATTATTCTATTAAAGGAAAATTATGCTATCTGATTTTATTACTTTTTAAGTAAAAAACTTTTCATTTGAAAAGTTTCTTTAAAATAGTTATTTTAAATGTATTACTGATTTTGCATCCCTTTTTTAATTTAAAATTTTAACTTTAAATTTTTTAAATTTTAACTCTTTTAAACATTCTCTATAACTCTTTTAATTGTTATTTGAATTTTTCATTTCCACTTCTAATTACTTAATACCATTCCAAAAAATGATATTTTTTTATTTTTTGAAATGCATATTTTTCTCTTTCTCTCCTCTTTTATTTTATTTTTCTTTTCCTTATTTTTATTTTTTTATCTTCTTTCTCTCATTCTCTCATTTATTTATTTATTTTTCCCCCTCATCTACTATAGCTAAAATCATTGTTCGATTTGACAATCTCATATTTTTAACCCTTTTTGTATTTAAAATTTTATAACTTTCTCTTTTTTTAACTTTTTCCTTTACTTATTTTTTATTATTATCTTAATTATATTAATTTTTTAATTTATAAATCTTAAATTTTCTCTCTTATCTTATTTTGCTCCTTCTCTTTAGATATTTTATTCTCTTTTATACTTATTATAATTTATCTTACTTCCCCTCTCTATTTTTGTCTCTCATTTGCTACTTAATGACATCTTTTACTTATTCCTTTATAATAATTTTGTTTTTTACCATTAAAACTCCTTTTTAATCAAATTCTAAAATATTCTAAAATTAACTTACTGTCTCACCTTTATTTTCTATTATATTATAAATATTTCCATTATGCTTTCCTTATTTCTTGTTTCCATTTCAACTTTATACTTAGTCTTTTATGTTTCCTTTTATCCCTTAAATAATTAGAATTTATTTATTAACTTATTTTATAATATTTTAATTATATTTATCTATTTAATATAATACCCTTTAATTATGTTATACTTTTTTATTTTATTTTACTTAAAAAGTTTTTATTGTATTTTAAATCTCATGGAGTGAAGTTGCTCGTCTTTTGTAAATCTTAAATAGGTATCCTCTATATACATCTATTAAATTCACCTATTATTCTTTTCAGTTTTCAACTAGATGGACTACTGTTTGTCTCCATAAATCAGACTTAGATTGTTTTATCTTCATTTCCTGATATTATATACTAGTTATTATTTGCTAAAACTACTGAGTAAACAATTGAATTATTACCTTCAAATGTCGTGAGTAATTCTCAATTTTACGTGTTTCAGATTTTTATTGTTTTATCTTCACTTCCTGATACTATTTATTTATTATCACTTGTTATCGCAACTGATAAAATTGCCTCAGTATGTCCTTATAATGTCTCAATTAAACTTTATTTTTCTATGTCTCACGCTTTTATTGTTTTATCATTTTTCCCCCCTCCAGATATTATGTAGCAACTATCTCTAGTTAAAGCTATTGATGTAATAATGTCAGTATGATCTTCTAAGGCTTTTAGTTACTTTCCTTCCTTCATATTTCAGATTCTTATTGTTTTATCTTAATATCCACCTGCTGAAATAATGTACTTATTATTATTTGTAATTTATACTGATATAACAGAATCCATATGGCCTTCCAATGTTTTATATATTCCTCCATTTTATATATTTCAGATTTTTATTGTTTTATCTTTACTTCCTGATACTATTTATTTATTATCACTTGTTACCGCTACTGAGTAAACTATATCCTTATGACCTTTTAAGTCTCTAAGTAGATCTCCTTTCTACATATCTCAGATTTTTATTGTTTCATCACCACTTCCTGATATTATTAACTTATTATCGCTCGTGATCGCTACTGAGTAAACAGTTGAAGTATGGCCTACCAACGTCTTAAGTAAATTGCCTGTTTCCATCTCTCAGATTTTTATAGTTTTATCCTAACTTCCTGATATTATGTACTAGTTATCACTTGTTAAAGCTAAAGCAAAAATACATTAAGTATGATTTTA
The DNA here is from genome assembly GCA_946699065.1 of Loxodes magnus. Classification (NCBI taxonomy): domain Eukaryota; phylum Ciliophora; class Karyorelictea; order Loxodida; family Loxodidae; genus Loxodes; species Loxodes magnus. The sequence continues at coordinate 77,878 of CAMPDV010001577.1, forward strand.
TATATCTTTAGGAATTAGTTCTCTATATATATCTCAGATTTTTATTGTATTATCTTCGCTTCCTGAAATTATATAACTGTTATCATTAGTTAATACTACTGAATTAACAAAATCAGAATGACCTTGTAAGGTATTAAGTAGATTTCCTGTCTCTCTATCTCAGATTTTTATTGTGTTATCATAACTTCCTGAAATAATATAATTGCTATCATTAGTTAAAACTACTGAATTAACGAAATCAGAATGACCTTGTAAGGTATTAAGTAGATTTCCTGTCTCTCTATCTCAGATTTTTATTGTATTATCTTCACTTCCAGATATTATCTACTTATTATCTCTTGTTATCGTTACTGATTTAACTGATTCAGTATGATCTATTAAAGTTTTAAATTATTTTCTTTTTCTCATATCTCATATTTTTATTGTTTTATCATCACTTCCTGATATAATTTGTTTATTATCACTTGTTATTGCTACAGAGTTAACTCTTTGAGCATGGCCTATTAAGGTTTTAAGTAACTTTCCTGTCTACATATCTCACATTTTTATTGTTTTATCATCACTTCCTGATATAATTTGTTTATTATCACTTGTTATTACTACAGAGTTAACTCTATTATCATGATCTATTAAGGTATTTTTAAGATTTCCTGTCTACATATCTCAGATTTTTATTGTTTTATCCTCGCTTCCTGATATTATGTACTTATTATCACTTGTGATCGCTACTGAGCTAACATTAATATTATGACCTTCTAAGGTATTTAAAAGATTTCCTGTCTACATATCTCAGATTTTTATTGTTTCATCCTCGCTTCCTGATATTATTAACTTATTATCGCTCGTGATCGCTACTGAGTAAACTGGCTGGGTATGACCAGTTAATATTGATACTTAACCAAAATTGACTTAACTAATTTTTGAATCATTGAAATCACAATTCTTCAACCAAGCTCTACTGAAATTCACTTAAGTAAGATTTGAATTTCTCAAATCACATGAATCAAATACTGAGTCACTCAAATCTGCCTCAGCTATTTGAATTTCTTATAGATCTTATTATATAAATTGATATCCTATCCAATTCAATATTGTTATACAATTAGAAGCAGCTTTTTATAAAATCTTATTTGCTCCTGATTCTTTTACTATATCCAATAAACTTTATTAAAACTCATTTGAACTCTCTATCTCTTTCACAAACTATAAGATCTCCTTATTATTCACTATGGAAAACTTATTTATATAATGGTTCTCAATATAGTTTCAATTGCTTTATAGACTCTGTACAAACTTAACTATTTCCGCAGCCACAAGATAGTCTCTTATTGAGATGTGATTAAACTCAAATAAATTATTTTAATTATAGTTTTTTATCTGATTCTAACATTAGATTTGGCTTTAATTCTCAAACTAACCCTTTAGCATTTCAAATACCACATTTATTTATCCACTCTCAATTATATTTATTTACTCCTTTAGTATTTCTATTTATGTATTTAATTCTTTCTCAAATGTATTTTCTTACTCTTTTAGTATTTCTTCTAGATTTTTCATTTATTCACTATCAAATATATTTGCTTACTCCATTCGAAAGTTAAATTGACTTTATTAGCTCTGAAAATTCATTTACTCAATTTGTAATTTAATTTAGCTTTGTCTTTATTGACTCTGAATAATTGTTTAATCATTTAGTATTTCAATTTCTTTAATGCGTTATTTAATTTTTGCTATAGTATTTAATTAATTTATAAAAATCTCATAGATTTCATGCTTCTTTATCATGTTAAAATTTTTCCTTTTTAGATACTAGAATACTTCTCATTCACTTGTACAAATGAAAAGCAAAAAAGGATTACTAATTATCTTTAACAGTTTTGGAACATTTTCTATAACCATCTCAAGATCGCTTTTTTGTATTTCTTAAATTTTAACCTTGATTTGATATAAATTTGATTCAAGATTGTCTTAGACTTTTTTAATGTATTCTTGTATCTATTAGATATTAAAAGGTTGGATGCATAGCACTTATAATTCTTATGTTTAAGGTATTTCATCTTTATATTTAGCGAAATAATTTAAGTAATTGTAATTTTATAGAGCAAAGCTAGTTGTGCATGTAATTATAATCTTTGATTATGAAAATAGGTTTATTTTATTAGTTTTCATTATGTCTTTAAACTATCCTAACTCATCATATGCGTCAAATAAAAACAATATTTTCCTTCACTTCAAAATCCAGTTCTCTTCAATTCTGAAATTCTTTAAAGCAGTTTCTATTAAATTGTCTTCAATTTATTTAATAGATGGAAGATGTACGTATACGGGTAAATATTCACTCTTTTTCTCTAGATATTTTATTTCTAATTGTTTCAAGAATAAAGACTTTCCTGAGCCAGAATCTCCAAGAAGTAGTAATCCCATTTTGTTTTCATTGTCTAAAAATTTCTAAATTTCTTCTTCTAGATTGTATATCTTTGGAAAAGGAAAATAAGTGCATTATAAACTAACGTAATATTTAGCCTTTTCTTAAATATTATCTTTTAGTTCTGTGATCATACTTTAATAGATATTCCTATCCATATTAAAAAGCGCCAGTCAATTCTATTCCATAGTTAGTGCATACTCAATAGTATGCTCAGGATTTATTAATAACTCTATTATTAACTAATGCTCCTTATTATATTAGTATAAGCTCTCATATTTTTAATCTTTTATTCTTTCGTTAGAAGTCTTTGCTCTTTAATTATCTTCAAAACTAAGATCTATTATGGCTTTTCAAGCAAAGTATCGAATCTACCAATCTTTATCATTACATAATTATTCTAGAAATCAAAATGAGTCTTTTATCATTTCTAGACTAGCTTAAGGATTTAATATCATTTGTTTCAGAAGATAACAAGCTCTAAATCTTAAGTCCAGCTTTTCATTCAATACCAAATTTTAAAATTATTCGAAATTAACTTTTGAATATTATCTTGCTAAATCATACGCTATTGTATCTAAGACTCTTATTCTATCGTTCTTTTTATGCTTTTTTAATTATTCCTACTATTCTTTATCTTGTTACTACTACTATTCGTTATTTTATTATACTTATTCGTTAGTTTATTATTATTATCCAGGAATCTGCTGACTATAGTTTGACTGGCTTAAATCTTGCTAATCTTATTAAAGTAATAGTTACTTTGGTTTGTTATTATTCTCACTTTTCCAAAAGAAAAAGTCCTTTACAACGGTAATCGCCTCTGTATCAATTGCTCCAACTCCAAAAGACAATGCTAATGCGTATTGTGAGGCCTGCGAAATCTAGCTAAAATTTTTATATTCTTCAGTATCTTAGTTACTTGGGATATTGTTCAGTATCCTTAAGTTGTATCTTAGGTAAAAATCAAGCTCTGGACCTCCCATTCTGTTTTTATTAACTAACATTAAACTTTATTTTATTTACTTCTCTCAGCCTTATATTGTTCCCTCCCTTAAGCATTTGCTTTCCTAATTCTACAAAAGCATCATTTCCAATAGCTCAGGGAGATTTCTTACAAGCTATTCTTTCAAAAGATATGACCAATCTTTAGAATACTCATTGGAGACAATTTAAATAAGCAGATTTATAAGAACCAAGGGATCTTCAACTTGAGAAAGACTACTTTTTTAAATGGCTTAAATTCCATTTAGAACATCTTACATGTTTTAGCTATTTTAACCTTTTTATAATAGTTGCAATCCTACTTTGTAAAAATCAATCTCCTAAACAACTTCATATGGTTCCTCTTACTATCAGTTTTATTATGACTATGCTTACTACAAGTCTTCAATGGTTTACGTTTGAGGTTGTTCGAATATTTATTGCTAGCTTATCTGTTAGCTTCCTCCCTTTAACTTCATATCTCAAAATTTAAAGTTTTAGATCATCAAAGATCTTCTACTAGAACTTATCTAAAGACTTTAAGTTGCAAAATCCTCTTCATTAGTCTAGTATTTTGTATTTTATAGCGTTTTTGAGCTAATTAAATAAGATTAACGTTAAATGAGACAGCAATATTAAAAACCTTGAAATCACTGTTAAGAGGGTTCTTCCTATAATCCTGGATTATGAGATTTAAGAAAGCCTTATAATTAGCTCTAAGACTGGGAACTACGACAGCCTCCCAGATTTTAACTAGAAATTGAGCAATTTGAATTGTAATCTCTAGTCTACATTTTAATGCTTTAGACTACACTATTTTTCTATCAATTTAAATACATAAAAAATGAAAGAAAAATGCCAATTAGTACTCAATAGTTCTCCTATCCTAGTAAGAGACTAGCAATCTGATCAAACAGTAAATACTCTGTCTAATCATATTCAAATGTATTAAATCATTAGTTTTTATATCCGTTCGTTTTTGGATTATATCTTGGCAGATTATGTTAGTGGCGTCTAGTTAATATCCATTAAATAACTTAAGCAAGCTAGGAAAATTACTTCTTGCTTTAGCTTAATTTGAAAGAAAATAAAACTCCACTTTAGAAATCTTAATTAGCTAACTAAACAAAGCAAAGCTTAGTTTTAAGCTGCTGTATTGAAGCGAAGAGATTTTAATAAGGTTAAATACTCTGTAAGTTTAAATGCAGGTTTCAGCTAGCCAAGAAGACTAAAGAAAAAGTATCTACAGGAGCAAAAAATAGGTAAAAGGTCTCACTAGCTTCTATACGTAAAGGAGAAGCTAGCAGATTAGCTAAATAATTGAATCTGTTAATAAATCTTAAGCTTAAGCTTATTGAAAAAAAGCAAACTAAGTTTAGCTAGTTTCTTTAGATAGCCTGCTACTATCTATTATGCTAGCTGAGTAATTAAAAGAAAGGCTAATTAAAATTTTCATATCTAGTCAATTTACTATCTAAAGCAGGTAAGAAATGTCTTCTATTTACACTAGGAAGAAAAATATTGCTAAGCGTAAGAAAGAAGGGCTCAGGTGAACTTAAGGAAATTACTTAAGCTTAATTGATAAATTTATAAAGTCCAAGAAAAGGGCTAAGCAAGAGGCATCAAAGACAGATTTTACATTTTAAATCAATTTTATTATTGAAGCTGTGCTATGTCTGAAGCAGCTGATCTCATTTAAAAAACTTCAGTAAATAAAAATTATAAATGATAAACTAAATAATCCTAAGATAATTAGATACTTAAGCCTCCAAAAAATTAACAAGATTTCATAATGAAGGAATTTAAGCAAGCGAAGAACAATCAAACTTTAGTTAGCAAATAAAACATAATATAGCTTTAAGAAGATGCATAGTTTGAAAAAGCATCATCAGTTTGAGCTAACTATAAAAATCCAGAACCTAAAAATAAGTTTTGGGAGTTTAGAGAAATTTTCAAGCAATTGCAAAGAATAAATTTATCCTAGAAGCAAAGCTTGGATTATATTGATATAAAAACTGACATTCAAACCTTAAAAGCGAAAACTAATTAAAATTAAAGCTCAAAATTTTTGAAAGATTTTGCTAAAAATTAACAATGAAATGGTTATAAAATAGTTCATTCCTATAGCTTAATTTAATATAAGCATAAAACTTAGCTTAAGTTGAAGGATTTTTATTTAGAAGGGATTTAGAAAGTAATTTCTTCGATCTTAAGAAAGAACAAGGCTAAGTTTGATTAAATTGATATTCTAACTAAATGCTTACAGTTAGATTTTAGAAAATAGACAAAAGGAGACTCTAATTTGAAGAAAAGTTAAGCAGGAGCAAATTAACAAAAAGAAGACTAGAAAGGAAAATTTGCCTTCTAATCAAAGGTAAATGCAATTTTTTTTGAGTCAAATGTTCAAATTTTCATGATTGAATCTTAGCACTCGACGATAAAAAAATAAAGCATAATTTTTTGGAAACTTCTAATGGAATTAGTTTCATTGAAGATAAGTTTTTATTTGCTTAGTATCTTAAAATTTTATTAAATCAGCTATATGTTTTATTCCAGTCTACTCATTTAAATATATGATCTTTAAGCTATTTATTTTTCCTCGAGTGCTTCTAAGTTTAAGCTTCTATCTTAATAAAAGCTTTTATGCTAGAATAATTAGAAGTCTTCTCTAAAAGTTTTTAGAGCTGAGTATAATATTTCAGGCATTAATTATTTTTTATCTTTCAAACTTTAGAACAAAAATAGATTAAACCTAGCTACCATTTTTAATCCTTCAACTTCTATAGACATTTGATTACTTCTTGATTTGCAAATGTATCCTCTTATATTTTTTAGTGTAAAGGTGACTAAAAATAAACTTTTAGTTCTTTTTATAGTTTTCTTGTCTTTTATTTAGCTTAATTTTCCTCCCTCCTTTAACTCCTAAAATCTTCAGTAGTAAAGCAGTTCTGTATAAACCAAATAATCAAGCTTTAATCCCTCGATCATCAGTTCCTTTTTGAGTCAATTTTAGCCTCAGAGTTTCTATTAGTAAAGATAGTAAAAGATCCTGTCAAATACGCTTGATACTAATCTCTATTCTTCACTTATACTATAAGTATGATACTTACATTTTTCTTTTTTATGTGCTAGTATAATACAGATAAATAAGGAAAAGCATAAAGATAAAACCTTTTCGGGGAAAATAACTGAAGCTTATAAATGACTGCAATAGCTTAGAGACTAATTTTTAAGCTAGAAATCAACGAAACCTGGAAAACGATTTTATTTTAAATGATTGTGGATTAAAAATAAAAGGGAACAAGAATCTTCCAGGAAAGAGAAAGAAATTAGCTTCTAAATAAGGTAGTAAAAGGTTATAAAATCATGCTAGGAAAACAAGGAGTTACTCTTTATACTCTATTTGCATGATTCTTAAGGCGTGCTAATTAGAAGCCAAAATACCAGGGTTCAAGTTTGGATAAAAGCTAATTTGAAATTACATAATTTTAAGTAGTTAATAAGGAAGCAGTTATCTAAAAGGGAAAGTTGATTTGAAGAGTATATCTAAAAGCATTTAAGTAAGCTTGAGAGAAGAACTTGAAATAAATATTTAAATACAAAGAAGCTTAATAAAATAAAATCTCCTTTCCGTATAAATAATCTGAACTCTAAAGAATAGAAGATAAAATTAAGGAACTAGTAATGAACTAAACAGCATCGGGTATCTTTTTAGCTTCTCTAGTTATCAATCATCTTCACCTTTAAAAAAATTAGCTGATTTAAGCCTTTTTAAAAGATAAAATACCTCCAACTAACTTTAGGAATACTAATATTTAACAAGGATCTTAGTTTTAATCACGCATATCTCTCTTTTAATAACTAATAACTAATAAAACTTAACTAAAGAAATTTACGTAAAAGCTAAGATTTAAAACTCAGATTGTGAAAGTAACAACAGTGAGAGTCTACTAGAAATGAAGTAATAGTAAATATCAAGATTATTTGAAAGATATAAATAAGAGTATAGAAGCAGGGCTAAAGTAAATAATTATAGTCTATTAAATAAAAATTGCTTCTTCTATTAATTTCAATAGTCAAGGCTATTATAGATAGGAATAACTTATCTCAATCGAGAGGTAATTAAAAGTGATTGAGGAATGTGGAGATTGAAATGAACATTTAATGAACCATAAAGAAAGAATAAAGTATCAAGGTAAACCTTAGAATTATGCATAATAGTTAAAGAAACTTAGCACTTTTATTAGACTTAAATTCCTAAATAGATCTGATAATTACTTCAAGCAAATACTCACTAAATGAATATATAATTATTATATTAAAAATGGTAGTTTCATTTATAAACCAAGATAATGAATTTAGTCAAAAGAGATAAGGATATAGTATGATATAAAGTAGACAGAAGATAATATAAAAGGAAGTTAAATATAGTGCTAGGTATTTAGCATGGAAAAATCAAAAATTAAAGATTCTTAAATCAATTACTAGAACTATTAAGGCTTAAAAGCTAAGGAAATATACAGAAATCTTAAGAATATTATAGTTCAATTAACTCTAGGTAATGATAATCCTATATATCTTTTTAGTAATAATAAGATTTCTTAGTAATCATGAAGAAAAAGCAAAAATAAGCTACTTTTTTAAATTAAAGTTATAAGGGAGCAGGTAAAAGTAGGTTATTCATTAAATAAGTTAGTAAAGATTGTTTAATTACATAAATAGCTATTGATAGAAGGCAAGCATTTAGTTTAGAGTTTGAAAATTAATAGCAAATAGATTCAATTATTTAAGATATTTAGCACTAAAATACTTTCCTATATATTTACAAAACTTTAAGTTTAAATAAGATACCTTAATCGTTAAGATTTATAGAACCTTAAAAATAAAACATCTCTGGATTCAAGTTTAAGGTTTTATAAGTAAATCTAATATCAACAAACGATCTTTTGATTAGGTTAATTTCTAATATCCTTGCAAAATATACAGAATAAAATGAAATGACTGAGATCAATTAATAATTCTTTTTTATACCTTTTATTCAGATATGATATTAATCACAAGAGATAGAATTTCCTCCATTTCCTTTTTACTTCAATATTCATAATAATTTAAATTAAAAATGAGGAAATTATCAAATTTCTGATTTAAGAAACGGAGAAAATAAGAAAAATTATTTCGTGATGATTCTTTCAAAAGCGATACAAAGTTATTTTATTATTATTATTATTATTTTCTCTTTAATTATTTCATTTTTATCATTTTATCTTCCATTTTTCAAGATTCTAATCTATATTTTTGACCTGAAATTGTAAAAAATGTTAGCTGTGCACACTTAATTAATGATTATTGTTTTTAGGTATAGCATAGCATACTTTATTATTGTGACTTTACCTTTATTTAATTTACCAAATATTGATTTATTGCTAAAAAATAGTAGTTTCAAGCTTATTTGAATCTATACTATCATTAGTCTTAAGAATTTAACACTATTTTTCTTGATTTCGTCCTATAAGTTAACTCCTTTCATTTCCTATTTAATTAGTTAATTCCTTATCTAAATAGGGAGCTTCTTTATTTACTTGGAGTATTTTTTCAATGGTACCAACTTCGTTCTTTATGTCCTATCCGCTTGTACTATCCACAAATAGTTACTCTTGGCTAGTGAACATATTTAGTTATAGTTTATAGTCTATTTGCATTGGGTCGTTTAATTCAACTAGTATCATTAAATTTAATCTTTCTTAGGACAACTTTTTCTTCTAGAAATGTCCTAATACTCATATCTATCTCTTTTAACTATTTTTCTTTAAATGCCAAATTCATTATATTGCTTCTTTTTTTTAGTCTAAAGAACGTGTGATTCTTATATATAAGAAAAGGAAGATATTAAATGCTAATGGTATTAAAACATACCATACAAAGCTAAAATGAAGTTTAAATACCTTAAACTGAGATTTCTAGTACTTAGAGTTAAAAGTAATATAATACAGTCACTATCTTACTCCTTTATAAAAGAAGCAAGGAGCTGTGTTAGTTATAACTATATGCTTAATCCAACTACCAAAATAGCTAGTTAAAGCTTAAATTTGAAAAACTGCTTTTCGCCCTCCAAAGAATAGCTTTAGAATAACCCACAGCTACTAGAGTCTTTGAGTAGCTTTATTTCTTTATTTCATTTGAAAAAGGTATTGAACCTATTTTTATGGTAGTAGTGATATTTAGTTTTATATATAAAGTGATTAAGAACACTGTGCTGAATATTAAATTTGCTATATTTATAAAAAGCTAGAGTTTCTAGGAAAAGGTATAGGAAATTGAGCCTACAAGGTATATTTTAAAAAGATTAAGCAAGAAGGAAGAAAATGAATAGAGTGGATACTAAATTCCAAAAAAGGAGCTTCTTTTGTGTATTAGAGTTAAACTCTAGATTAGCAGATTAATCAAGTTTGAATTTGGAAATCCTTTGGCTTAGAATAAAATGTTTAAGAAGAAAAGAAGAAAAAATTGGGAGTCTGGAATCATTTAACTAGTTGTACTGAACTTTAGATGGAAAGTTATATAAGAAAAAAATTATAAGGCATAATATCTATCGAGCTATCATCGAGATAAGTTCGTTATGAGGGTTAAAAAAGTAGTTAAATCTGAAAAGATTGTATACATTTATGAAAGTTTCAATTAAAAGAATCATTTTTACAAGGAAAGTATAGAATCGTACCATAACAAAAGCAGAAGGGAACTACAGTTCCTCACTGAAGCTTGCTCCTTACTTTAAATATAAAAGCTAGTAATTAGTTCGATAACATTAAATAGCTTAGCTTGAATAAAGCTCTTTTTTTTATGTTGTTCAATCGAGTCTTATAGTCAATTTGACTCAATAATTATATTAGCTTTATTAGCATTTTTTAAAGCAATTTAAACAAAAGAAAAAAGACAGTTAAAATGAAAAATGGACAATAATGAAGATAGAAATAATTGTAAATAAAAGACCCAGAATCACGAATAAATGTAACTATAAATGTTTACAATTTAGCCAATTTTTGATTAATATAAACTACCTTTTTTCAATCTCTCTACAAGATTGGATAACTCTTTGATTTATACCAGGTAAAAACTATTAAGCGTTAAGGAAAAAACGGGAGTAAATATGAATTAAAAGTGCTAAGAAAAGGAAAAAAGCACTTGAATGTAATTTTAATTATCATTCTTCAAATCTTAATAACTCATAGGTTATACAATACATATTGACTTGAAGAAGACAATTCTTAATATAAACCTTATTACTTATACAATTAAGCAAAAACTATTGTTTCTATTTTAGTATTTTTCCTTAAAATGAAAGTAATGATTTTCGAAATCTTCCTCTTCTTTATATAAATGCTAGTTTCTAATAGAATTTTTTCTTATTGGTCTTCATTTATTTAAATATCTGGATCTTCTTGCTCCTATTTATTCTATCACTGTAAGTTTTCGAATTGCTAATTTCAATGGCTTATCTCATTTTATAACCTATAAATAGGTTGTTCGCTATTAAATTTTTCAGTAGGTTGCTGATGCTCATTTCGAGGAAAATATTTTTCCTAACTGTTATTTTAGGTTTTACTCTAGCTTGTAGAATAGTGTTTCACTCATAACTTTCACTTGAGTAATCTGGTTTTTGATCAGCTAAATTACTTCTTTCAAAGTCGTTGAAATCATGTAATTAGCCAATGTAATTCTCTATTTAAGACAACTGCTCAAATATTTTGAGGCCATATTTTACTATAAATCTGAGTTATTAGTTCGCTAGGAAGTTAACTAGCATCTATCTCCTAAAGTAGCTTTTGAAATTGATCTGAGTCCATCTAGCTTTAAGTTCTTTATCTTAATTTTGAATTTATCCAAAATACTCTTCCCCTAGCTATAGATTTGTGGCTAGTAACTTCATCATAAAATTTATCAGTCTATGTTACTGTGATGGAATAACTAATCTAAGTTTTGGGAGTTAAATGACTAGTAGGATGAATCTAATCTTTTCAAGCTAGATAATGTAGAGCTTTAGTAAAGACGATCATTGGATTAATAGTTAAGCGATCTTTCTTTTACAAGGCTTTTTACTTTTTCCTAAAGATTGGAGATTTAATTTTAAAGGTTCTATATAATCTCACTTTCATTTCCTGGTTGGTGTAAATCCCATTTTTATGTCCTTGCTAGTTATTTTTTAGCTTTTATTGGAATTAATTTATTTTGCTCAAAGCTTTTAGACTTATTTACACCTTGCGGAAAATTGCAGAGTTGAAATAGTCTCATTTATGCTTTTTTTGGAAAGTGAGATGTTGGATATTAAAATCGTTTTGTGAGCTTGTTTGGAGCATCGGCTGGAGAAGCCTTGTTAGTTTAGCATCTCTGTACTCCAATAAATTGCTTTTTGGTTTTGTCGTTATTTTGGTTGCTTAAGGAGTTAATAACAGTTGCTAAGGTACTAAGACTTGAATTTATAAATTTAGCCTCTGCAAGTTGCTATCCTTTAGCCTGTGACTTGATTACTCTTTCAGAGCCAGCTAAATCTGCAAAGCTTAACTTTCCAAAAGACTAATCAGAGCTATTAAACAGCTCCAAATTCAGAACGCAATGACTTCTACTCGAAGTTTTATTCAGCAAGGTTCTGCTTAAATCCTATTGTAGAGGGCTAGGTTTATTAGTTCTGTTAGCTCTAGAATATCTTTCGTATCCGCTTCGATTAGATTTTCTATATAAATCTGTCCATTAACCTCTCTTATAGCCAAAGGCTTAGTTTTACTAGACAGCAAATCAAAGACTTGATCCAAATAAAGCTAATAAAAGCTAATTCTTATCTTATCCAATAGCCTCTACTTCAAATACCCTTCTAGCTACTATAACGTAAATGGAATCAAGCCATGAGAAACTCCTAGCTCTATCTAATCTAAAGTACCTAAAGTGTACGTTTTTCCAGCTCCAGTTTATCCATAGCAAAAAAACTAAGATATTTCTACTTTAAGCATACCCTTAGAATAGATCATCGATAGTTTATAAGAGAACATGTTGCTAGATTTGTTCCTAAGTAGAAACTCATCAAAAACATAGTCAAAGGAAAATATTTTATAGCGGTCCATTGAGTAATTAACCTGAAATACTTGATTTCCGTATTAGAAGTATTGCTCCTAGTCTTCCTCTTAGCCCTATTCATGTGAGAGTAGAGGACGAATACGTATAAATACATTTACTAAGTCATTCATTTTGAAATATTTTCTTTAGAAATTGAATTTCAAGATTTCCCTATTTTATGAGTGTAAAGCTCTAGATCTAACCTTATGGAAAGGATATTAACAATACTAGCTAAGTCAAGTATACAAGGCTATGGAATAAGGCTTTGGTAGATAAGTTGCTTAGTATTGATAGTTTTAAATTAGGATTAGATCTAGTAATTATAGTATATTCATAGAGAGGCCCTAAAGGCTTTGGTTGTGGATTTATATCAATGAAATAAGAAGGAAAAAGCTTGCTTTCTAAAAGAAAATCAAGCTTATAGTAAATTTTCTTCCAAAGGGAGGCAAATTTCATAGATACACACAAGAAAATCCATCAAAATATCCACCCAAATATAAAAAAACCTTGCTTGATCTAATCCTTAGTAGCTAATATCATATATAAGGCTAGATAAAGCAGGCTAATAGATATCAAATCAAAGCTAAAAGTTAATTCTCAAACCAATTGGTCTCAATTTTATCTTTCGACCAAGAGAAATTAAGTTTATTCTATACTAGCGAAACAAGTAATAAGGGACTAAACTTACACGCATAAAATAAGGGGAAATAAAATAATAGTCATAAAGCTAAAAATGGAGGATATGTTTTTGTGTTTCTTCAGTGGTCCTTCATTCATACATTTTCTAATGAATTTCTTTATGGCAGTTCTTGTGATGGCTATTCCGAAGGAAAGATAACAAACTTAGTAAAAAGCATAAACAAGACATCTATAATGTCATTATAGCCTTTTAATACAAAGAGTAGGAAGATTATAAACCAATGTCGCTTGAAGGCTTCAATATGACTATTTTTAGGTTCTCTAGCATTATATTTATTCACCTTTTGGGCTTGCTAGAGCTTTGAAGTGAAGTTACTAGATTAATCACTTGCTAAAGAGGAAATAAATACTAAAAAGTGGAAAAGAGAGAAGCACATGTTCATTGCTCTATTCAACCTAATAAACTGGGGATTTGCCTTAATTTATTACAAGTTCTTAGATAATAATGATAGAAAAAGAAAGGAAATAGAGTAGGCTAAGGCTAATCAATGATAGAGGTACTTTACAGCTTTAATTTTAGAAATAAATATAAATCCTAATATTTAACTCCTTTACTTACTTCTTTTCTTAGTTATCCTCTTCATTTATATTATAAGAAGAGTGATGAGTTAGTGAAGTTTATATGAGAAGGTAAATCTAAATTTGTGGTTGAAAAGGGATAAACGAAGAATGGTGTGTTATAGTCTTATAATCTAGTTTATGGTTGTGAAGGTAAATAGAAGGAAAGTAGCAGAAGGATGTATTTCTGTGACTGTAGTTAGTGGTAGGTTAAAATCCAGATACTAAAGCGTTTAATGTATCATTATTTATATAGTTAACTACTTAGTCATATAACTAAAGTAATCAAAAACTACCTAATAATTATATAATATCCTTTCAAATTTAAATACAGCAATAAGGATTTTTATCAGCATAAGGTATAATAATGCATACAGCTGAGATTACTTACTGTCTAAGGCTAAAATTTAGGTAATAAATACTGTAATCTTCTTTGGATCGAGACTAAGAATTATATATGATTAACCTTTCAAAATTAATAGCATCCAGCTTATAATAAAGAACTACTATGATAAAAGATATCACCTTAGTAAGGCAACTTAGTTAAAAACAGAATAAAGAAACGGATTTAGTTGATAAAGCTTCATATGAATAAATAGTAGGAAGTTGATTAGACGTATTTATAAAATAGGATTAGAGACAGATTAAGTTTATTCTAAGAATTAAAAATAAATCACTTCTTTTTGGCTGGAGCTTGCTTTTTCTTCTCTAGTGCAAATCCTCCTTCAGGTTCAACCCATAAATCTGTTTAGATTGGTTTTAATATATTAAATCCAAATTTTTTCGATATCTTTTGTTACATCCATTACTCTTAAAATATACTTTTCACAGGGAAAGAAAGTAGGGAAAGTCAGATTCTTTAATGCCAGTTTTCCTTAAGTTGTTCTTACTACTATTTTAGGAGGTGTTCTCTTTGCAAGTGCTGTATGAAATTTCTCTTCCTCAGTAGGTTCTTACTTAACTTCCTCCTATACTACCTATTATTAAGCTCCCTTTCCTCCTTTTGTAGCAATAGGTTTTATTTCTTTTGGAGAGACTTTAGATTCTAGTTCTAATCTTGCTTCTTACTCTTGCTATAGCTTTTATCTCCATTTCTCAATTTCACTGTCCTCCCATAGTAATAAAATCAAAAGGAATAACACGTTCAATTTCTTTGACCTCTTTCGTTTTTTCATCTTCTAGCTGGTCAACTTTTATAAGTTATAGGAGCAAATTTCTATTACTTTCTATACTCATAGTAACTGGAGGAGGTGTAATCATCTTTGGACCGATTTCAACGTTTTATCCTTTTGCTTTTTGTTTCATCAGCTTTTCTAATTCTTCTGGAGGAGGTTCTTCGTAATTAGGATCCTCATAATCATCTCCTTAGAAAAATACTTCTATTGCAATTGTAAAAAGCTCATTTGGTTTTGTTGCTATTGTCTAAATTTTCTGCTTCCTACTTAGCATTTAATAATCCCTACTCTTGCTCTTGATTCATTACAAACTTCATTTAATTCGCTTTTAATTGTGGTAAATCGTCTTTCCATTCTCCTTCCTATTAGAATCTAGTTGCAAAATGCTCAAAAATTCCATTTCCATTTTTCAAATCATACTACCACATGCCTTAATATTAGTATACTTGAGTTTAAAATAGACCTTATCCATTTTTTTAGAACTCCAGCATATCTCCTTCATATACGTCTTTAGTATTGTAAGTAACTCTTTACTTTCCAGTAGCTTTGTGATTTAAGAAATCTCCTTCAAAAATATGCTTTTCTTTCGTTCTTAGTTTACCTTTTCCCTGCCTCTAGTTAAGATACCATTCCCCAGTATATTTTTCTCCATTCTTCTTTACAAGTTCCCCTTGCCCATGCTTTTCTCCTCTAAATCAGCTTCCAGTATAAACACTTCCATCAGGCCACTATCTTTTCCTTAGCCTTAAATTTCCCCTAGTAAAAATCGCCTTAATAAAACCCTCCGTCCCCCATCAGAAGTTTGCCTTTACCATGTTTAAATCCTTGATACCACTAGCCAGTATACTAGTAATAAGTAGAATAAGTATAAGTTCCAGTTCCATGTCTAGCTTAGTCTTAGGATCAATATCTCCTTCATATCTCTAATTTGATAAAACTTACGTTTCTAGTCTGAATCATTTTTAAGTTATTTATTATTATTTAAATCCAGCAACATTCTAGTACTATATCTTTCTAGATCAGACTAAGTATCGTTACTATAGCTTTAAGAAGGTATCTTAGATACCTCAAAATTTAGGTGAAGGATGGGTCTAGAAGCTTTAGAAGTAGAGAAGTGAGGGATTAGGGGTATCCTATGATGGTTTTAAGGACTTAAGCATGAACTAGCGATAGAAGTATCGATTATAAGAACGAGAGATGAGAATAATGAAGCTTGTTTAGTTACTTCTCTCTAATCCTCAACCTTAGGATTCGCTAATAAGCTCATACTTTCAATCCCTTTATGCTTTATCCCTATACTTACTCTATAAGCCTATAATTCAATAGCTTAATATACCTCTCTTGGTACTAATCTTTCTGTATTATTCAAACTATAAAGCTCTTTTTATATATCGAAGCGATTGATGATTATAACTATGGACTGCTTATAAAGAAGTTTAATAAGTAACTTTTATGCCTTAATTAAGAGACTAAACATTAAGATAAATAAGGCAGAATATTGAAGCAGTTTTAGTCTTTTAAATTAGCTTGAAGTAGAACAGTTAAAATAAGCTGTCTAGCTATAAACTGAAGATCTGTGACTATTAGTATTTAAAAGGATCTGATATAAGAAGCCTAATTATCAAACTATAGAAAAATGATCAATAGTACTAAGAAGGGAAAGGAGCTAGTAATACTGTTAAGAAACTTCCTTATAAGAGATTCTACCTGATTTTAGCTTTAGTATATGAATCACTGAAACTAAGGAAGCCATATAATAAATAACAAAGGTAACTTAGCAAAGTGGTATAATAATAGCTTTGCTTCAATATAAAATAGGTCAATTAAACGTTTAAAGTTGACTATAAAACATTATTTTAGTGATGGTAGACTTTTATGCGTAGACTATCTTATTAAAGATATTTGAGAGTTATTAAAGCTATCAATAAATAAAATGGGTATATGTCTAGGTTGTAAGTAAGATAGTGAGGTATACTCATTAATGGAAAAGTAAAGCACCCAAATAGGTTAGTAAATGCGACTTTAAGATTGAGAAAGTACTTGGCAAAGGGACTTTTGGAAAAGTTGTGATGGTTTCTAAAAAAGACACACATAAAGTTTACGCTATGAAGATTCTTAAAAAATGAGCTGTTGAATAGAGAAACTAGAAGTTGCATACAGAGGCAGAGAGGAGCTATTTTAGGTACAGTTAAATGTCCGTTCATTGTTGAATTAAGATTTGCATTTTAAACTCCTGAAAAAGCTGTATATGGTTCTTGATTTTTGTGCAGGAGGCGAATTATTTTACCAATTTGAAAAATGAAGGAAAATTTTCAGAGACAAAAGCAAGATTTTACGCAGCTTAAATTACAATTGCACTCGAGTATTTACATTAGCGATAAATAATTTTATCGAGACTTAAAGCCTGAAAACGTATTACTAGATAGTTGTGGTAAACGTAAAATTAACAGATTTTGGACTTTCAAAACTAGGAATTGGAGCAAACTAAAAGGCTTATACCTTTTGTGGCACTCCTGAGTATTTAGCCCCTGAAATTCTTAAAAATGAAGGCTACGATTAAGCTGTAGATTGGTGGAGTTTAGGTTGCATACTTTACGAGATGCTGACAGGAATTCCTCCTTTTTACTCTAAGAATAGAGACTAGATGTTCAGGGATATTCTCTATAAGCCAGTAACTATGAAAAGCTATTTTTCTAACGAAGTGCAAAGCCTTCTTAATTAATTGCTTTAAGTCAATGTAAGATTCTATATTCAGCCTAATTTGAGACTTAGGGATGCTTAAACAGTCAAATAGCATGGTTTTTTTTAAATCGATAAACTGAGAAGCAATGAAGAAGAAAGAAGTGAAGCCGCCTATGATACCTAAGGTTAAAAGTCAAAAAGACGTCCAGAATTTTGATAAGCAGTTTACAAACGAAAACGCTATAGACAGTGTTGACTCTAAGTGTCTTAATGAGAGTTCACATACATAGACTTCACACTACCTTGACGAAAATCATCTCAATCAAGAAGAGGTGGAAAACGTACTATTGAAAGATAACAATACAGAACAGAAGGCTTAGACACAAAGTAAGCAGACAAAATTAAGGGAAATTGAGGAGAAGGATGTAAAATCTCAGTTAAAAGCACTAAAGTTACTTAATATATAAATATTAAGCTTTTACATAATAGAGCAATATTCTTGGAAAAGTAGAATGAAATATAGTCTTTTATTAAGTTAATAAATAGAATAAGTAACCTATATATTAAAAATGGATTAATGTACACTATTATAGCAAATCAATGAACTTAGAAAAGATCCTTCTGCATTTATTGATAAGAATCTAAGCTTAATCAAAAACGAAGCTACTTAGGAGTTGCTAGTAGTAGCAGAAGCAGCTCCAGAACTGGAGTAGCATAAGTTATTGAACTTAGCTGCGAATTTATTTTTAAGTACGTTGCTTGAAACTGATTTTTCGATAGATCTTGGAATAAAATTAAAGTAGTAAGAAGAAAATGAAATAAAGAGGTAAGAAGAGTTCAAGAAATAATAGGAAGAGTAATTAAAGAAGAAATTAAGCAAGCTTAGGTAGTTTAATAACCTAAGAAAGGTAGAAGGGAAAGGGGAGCAAAGAAGTAATTAGATAGCCAGTCAGATGAAATAGTATAATCGAACAGGGAGGAAGTTGTACAGAGTGAAAGAAGTAACCATCTTTAAGAAATTAACCTTATTAGAGAAAAATACCAAGAGGAGTTAGAATAAACTACTTAAATTGATGTTGAGGCAATCAGAAGTAAAACTATAAGGAAATAACTTATACGATCTTATAAACGCTTTAGGATGAACAGAAGGGTCTTAAGCATATATTGTACATTAATTTAAGACCTTCAGTATCGCTAAATGATATCATAGATGAGCATGTTTCTACAATAATGAATCCTGAATTCAGAGCGATTGGTATAAGTAAAAAGCAGTAACCTAATTTCTGATAATGGCGTATATCTTCAGCTTTTTTTGCTAGCTCATAATTTTTTAACAAGTCCACCTCCAGTAATAGAGTAAATCCAGGCTTCATCATAAGAGAAACTTTAAGATTAGTTCATTGAATCAGTTGAATTTAAGGAAGATATCAATCGATTGCTAGGAAGAACAAAAGCTAGACTTCCTAAAAAATATGTAAAGACGACACTGACTTTGCAAAACTACTCTATGGACCTCTATTAGACATCTTTTCTTCGTGGTTGATCTGAACTTCGATGGTAAGCTTTCAAAGGAAGAAATCAAAACATTATCAATGAGAAAAAAGTGTCAATAGATGAATGACAAATAGATGTTATGTTCAAAGAGATAATTGATAGAAGGTAGAAAGGCTAAAAGGGAGATCTTACAATTGAGGAAGTAAAAGCTGCTGTGAATGGAAGGAGGAAGTGAGACTAATATAAAAAGGAGTTCTAAATCATCTATAGAAGCTGCAGCGACTAATGAAGAAAAATCTTAACTACTATAGATGAGAAACCTGAAGCTGACTGACTACCTTAAAACTAAATCCAGAAAACATTAACAAGTTACGAGCAGGAACAATTAAAGCCAATGACATAAACTTAAATAATGTAGAGAACTAAAGAGCTTCCAAGACCAAAAACAGTAAATGATCCTACATATACACGCTAATAAAGAGCAGAAGCGAATATACAACCTGAAGGGAAACTTATATAATTAATATATGAAGAAAAGCCATAAAAAGAATAAAATCCCTATGATCAAGTAGTTAATCAAGACTTAAACTAGGATAATTTTTACACCTTTACATTTGATGCAAAACAAAAGTTTAACGAAGTTTTGTGACTAAATTAAAAATTTGGATCGACTGTAAATCCTTAGATTGTTAAGTAACTTGGATATTCCATTCCAGAACATTAAATTAGCCTAAGAAAGAACAGCAGCTTAGTTTGAAAAGTTGAACTAGTTTAAGTCAGCAACTATGTCTCCATAAAACGCAACTTAGTGCCTGAAATTTAGCAAAAAAAGAGACGAAAGACTTCATTTTGGCTTTTAAGTTAGATAAAGGATTTTAAATTTAATGTAAAGAAGCAAAAAGAGTGAGCAACTAAAAGAAGTGCCAGACTATTGGGTTCCTCCTTAAGAGGATAAGTTTAGACCAGATTGAGCTCCAAAATTAAATCAAGTTGATTTCAAACTTGATAAAAAGAAGATTCCTTTTGAGTCTCATATATTTATGCAGCATGAATACTTAACTCCAGAGACAATTAATAAAAGAATTATTGAGGAAGAAAAAAAGTAAAAAGAGAAGGATATTGGTAAAGGATGTTAGCCAAGTTCAAACTAGCTCCAAGGTTCAAATCAGTAAGTGGATAAAATTATAAATGGCTACCAAGAGAAGAAGAGAGAGAACAAGAACCACTCAAGCCAAACCAAGTTTTTGGAAAGCCTAGTTTTAACCTACATTTTAAGCCACTAAGATGTGCAGAAAATTAGAAACTTGGGTCTTTAGATATGACTAAAACATATTTATTAATGAAGATCTATTTATCAATATCACCTTCTAGCTTACTTAATAATCACTCTTCTCAGTTTCGTACATAATTAGCATAAATCCGAATAAGATCTTTCATTCTACCCCTAGCTAATTTAAGAGAAGGCTTTAAACACATTAATATAAAATAAGCCATATGAGTCTATTAAAGATAGACGCATTAGCTGCTAAACAATTTAATAAGATAAGGAATAAAACTATTAACAAGATAAGAGTAGATTGCTATTAAAGATAGCAGCTATTATTATGCTAGTTTAAAGTTAGTTTCAAGGGTAGCTTTTATAAATGTGAGAGTATTTATCCTAGTTTAGCTTATTAATATATATCTTGGCTACTTCTCTTAAGATGAAAACAGCTGCTTTAAGTTATTTTAAAGCAACTGCATTATATGAAGAGAATTGAATCTAAATTGAATTTGATAATCTACCTTGCATAGTTATAAGCAGTAAATATGCTAAAAGGATCATTTCTGACTTTCCTAACTTACTAATTAAAAAATACGTTCTAATTATGCAATAATTTTATGTTTATAAGACTCAGTTAAAGAGACTAACAAGTTTGAGGTATATAGCATATTTTAGATCACTTTGCTTCCTTTCTATCACAGAGCTACTCATTCCTCTTAATCTCCTATATCTTTACTTTATTACCTTTCATAATTTTCTGATTTAAACTAACTAAGAAAAGTTAACAAATCAGCCAATAAAAGATAAGTTCATCCTTATTTTTTAGCAAGTGATAGCTCTTTCTACCAAAATTAAAAATGCCTTCTGATACAGTTAAGTACAAAACTCCTAGTACCCTTTAACACTTGATAGAATAATTCAATGATCTACAATTAGATCCTCGAGCTAGCAATCTAAGAAATATATAGAGTAGAAATAAATGCATGGAGCTTATTATTTATATACCTAGTATTGATTAAAATGCCTATTTTCTTATAACTGCATCTTCTTTAATGTCTAAGTATACCTATAATCAAGCTTTGTGCAGTAGATACTTATAGTGATATGCTTTCTTCTAAAACCTTGACTGCGTTTATCTTTCGGTGTCTTATTTTCAATAGTCTGAGAAGTCTAAAAAGCTCTTTCTTTTCAAACTATATTATGTTTATACTGTCTATATAAAGACAATTGAAACTAGAGTAATAAAAGAGGAAGAAAGCAGGTAAAGAATGCTTAGTGAGTAGTGTGATAGACTAATGATACAACTAGTAGTCAGAAGGTGATAAGAGAGATATAGATGCCAAAAAGGGAAGTTTAAAGTATTTTTGAATTAAATGTTCATATTATTATGTAGTAAAAGAAAACAATATTAGATCCAGATGGACTATATACCTAAAAGATTTGGATTAAGATTCTTTCCTCCTGTTATAGTTCTAGAATATCTAGTACCGTCATCAGGAAAGCTTTACCATCATAGAATGAAAATAAAAAATATAGAGTTGGATGTTGAAATTATTGTAGGCTATCTTAAGACTAAGCATGTTAGGTATACTAGTCATACTAAAATTGAGGATTCTCAACTTATTAATCTTGTGAAGACTCTTAAATCTAAAAATTCTTAAGATCTAAACAAGTTATCACCTGAAGAGGTTAGCAAGATAAAAAATCTGATGGAAAATTAATTCAAGGTTAACCAAATAAATCCTAATCATCCAGACTTTGTCTACGACAAAAGAGCACAGTTTAAACCAACTGAGATTTGTGACTGGGATGATAGTGAAGACATTGTTTAATAATGCAATTTAATTTTTATAAGAAAGCAGCTTGGAAATCTCAAGCTAAGTCTTCTTCATTAATCTTACCAAGTTACTTATAACGCTATGCAATTTACTTAATCTTCTTTGAATCCTTTAATACACTTCCTTTAGTCAATTTTCGAATATACTAAGTCTTCCTTTCCTTATCTCATTTCATTTAGCAAAGCTTTAATTTATATTTCAACAATCAAAGCTAATTTAATATTAAAAGCCTATATGCATTAATAATTTAATTAAGCAAGCACTTATCATTGTCATACAAATACTACCATCTAATAAGCTTTGGCATTTTATAGCTTCCTTTAATTTATTTAATGAAGGGTAAAAAAGTTAAGTGCTTTGATGCTAACTACAGTGAATATGATTTAGTTAGGTTAATTTATTTAGGTGATAGCCTAGTTATATTATACGAGCTTCTGTTCATATATCAAGAACTCATTGCTTATTAGTTTCATTAGCTTCAGATCCTTCTTTCCTACTTACAAATAGAGCACAATTTCTGTATATACCTTTTTATATCCCTTAAGCTAAATATGCTATAATTTTATACTAGAGCTTCAATAACATTATACATAGGTAAAGCAGCATTTTAATCCCCGTATATTATATTAGTTTAAAATGACTAAAGTCATATATTCGATTTATCGGAAGAAGACAAACAACTGTAAGTTTATTTCTTAGTCAAAGCTGATTGCAGTATTAAACCCTATCTATCATAGGACTGATATCCATTCTCTTGCCGCTTTTGATATATAATCAGCAGTTTTACTATCCTTCACACTTTAGTTTATTCCTCTTTCTTCTCTTATTTACTAAAAAAGTAAAAAAGAAAGCGATAAAATCTTTAGATTTGCTAGTTTATCTGTTAGCCTACTTAGATTATATTCCTACTATAAAATATCGAATATTTACTTAATACTAATGTATTTAAACTGGTGATAACCTTCTTAACTGCAATGATATAAAATTTGAATTTGAATATATTAAAAAAGAAAAACTTTATTTGATTTTAAGCTTCTAATGTCAAATACTGTACTCATAAATAGATACTATAGTTATGCCATTCTGCTCTATCTCTTGATTTAAAGTAGTTAAGCATTCATATACTTTGTTTGGATACTAGTCGTAATGTGGGTTGCTTGATTATTTAGATATCAGTTTAGACTAGTCTTCGTTGGACTGATTGGAAGATGCTCTTTCTAATTAATATCGACTACAAACTCGATCATTAAAAGAAGCATCTTAATTTTGAAATCGGTGAATCACATCCAAACTATAAATAAGATAAAGCAGTTTTGTACTTTGATAAAGCAAATATTCATCTTATAAAGATTACCGTAACATAATTAAGTAAATCTAATACTCTAAAAGCCTTTTCCGTTTATTATCACATGATAAGAGGAACGCTAAAGCTTTCTGCTACTTCACTTTTTTAATAAAGCTGGCTAGTATTAATATATCATGTGGTAGTAATGCTATCCTTTATTTTTAGTGCTTTTATAATGAAGTGACGTTCGAACTGTATTGAGTTTATTTTTAATCTAAAAATTCAAAAAAATAAATTAATTTGCGAAAAACTCAACCTTTGAGCCAAGGATGCTTAAGAGCTTCTTCAGGTGTAATTCTATCCCTGGGATCAAACTGTAGGCATTTATCAATTAAGTCTAAAAATCCTTCGTCTTTGATTCTAATTGCTCTCTTCAATTCTCTTTTCCAGTTATTATTCTAAATTAAAGATTACTTTTCTTCTTTAAACTTTAGGTAACAACTGCTCTGTAAAAAATATTTTCTTCCTAGGAGATTTCTAAATCAACTCTATGGGAGGAAGTCCACAGACTTCGATATACGTGTTAGTTAATCTACTTCGTTATGACCTCCAAACAGAGGATTTCCCTAAGCTAATTCTACTAAAATACAGGCAAAGCTTCACATATCAATGGCGCAATCATAACGTAATCCCATAATAACTTCAGGAGCTCTGTAAAATCTGCTTTAAATGTAGGTGTAGATACTTTCAATCTCTTTAACTGCAGAACCAAAATCGATTATTTTAACACCAGACTTATTCCCTTATTTTAGGAGTATGTTTTCAGGCTTTAAATCACAGTGGATGATCTTATGTATTTTTAAAAATTTCAAATGCTGGAGTATTTATAGTGCAAACCGTCTTACCAAATCTAAGTTAAACCCTTTAAAATCCTGCATTACTAGCAAATCGTACAAATCCACAGAAAGCAACTCGAAAACCAAGCAAACATGATTTCTAAAGACAAAATGATCTAGAAATTTCACAGTATTGGATAGTTCATCTTCATCATTTTAATTCAGTGCTTATAGGATTTTTATTTCATACTCAGCTGCAGTTTTGTATTAAGGCTTATTTTTAATTATCTTCACTGCACAGAGCACTTTTTCTTTATGGTCGTAACATTTGGCTACTTACCCAAATGTTCCGTTTCCTGATAACCCTAAAACTTCATATCTATAGTTTAAATGTTGCCTTTCTTTAATAATGTAGTTTCCGTTTCCATCATCATTGTATCTTTATAAATTAGGAGAATAATAGTATATCTAGCTGTAAAATTGCATCTCTTCGACTTCTCAATCCTTCAATACTGATTGAAATTATTGCAAGGCGTTTTAAAGGTCTGATGCTTCAAACTGAGTAAATTCGTTTGAGATGTTATCTGATATGTTAACTAATGAGTTATTCTTAGAATGCTTACTTTAGTTTTTTCTGGATTTCCAATTTTTTATTGTTTTCTTCATCTGAAGTTTGCACATCGCTTGTATTTTCTAATACTAGATCATTGTCAAAAGTTCTTCCTTTCGAGAGTTTGAAATCGTTTTAAGGTTGATCTCTGGTTTTCGATGATATTCTTTTCGCTACTTACTTCAGTTACTCGTTTTAAAATCTTCCTCTTGTCTATCTATCTTCTTTTTTCCTCTATAATATTGGCTGCATAGGTAGTTGATACTGCAATTTAATTGTTAGATGTTTATTAATTACTCTCAAGTTACGTTACACTCAAAGGTTCTTATGGATTAGATTTGTCAGCATTATTTTAATATACTTGTAGATCTTTACTTTTCAAACACTTTTTTCTTTTTATTCTACTATATCATAACTTTCGATGAATCGTTATTTATTACCTTTTTTAAGTAGGCATAGCATCTTTTCTAGTTTTTCTCTTTAGTTTTAATCTTCTAAGTTACTTTTATCTCATTATTACTCGTTTGTAGTTAAAGATCTTCTTTATCTTTATCTTTATTTTCTCTACTTGTTGACCTATCGGTGAAATGAGAGTTTTCGAAGCTGAAGTTGTTTTCCTGTTACTTTTGCTCTTCTTATTCAGTTTAAAAAATTTGCTTTTACTATTCTGAAGCTTACTCATTGACTTGTTCTAGATTTTAGGCAATTTTATGTTGATTATCTTCTTTACTTTCCTTCTAATTTTGCAAATCGGACTATTTATTTTCTTCAGCGGTTTGTTTTTCTTCAATTTAATCCTACTAAATGTCTAGTACAATCTCTAAAGGGCTTATACTTTTAAACCAATCCATTAAGTCTAACTTCTATTTCTTTTACCTTGGATTATGGGCTCATTAAATTATTCTACAATTTCTTGGTCTAGCAACTATATCTTATCATTATTTCCAGCTTCCTAATTTTCTTACTAAATAGAGCGTTTTATGAACGTCTTTTTCATGAAGCTAAACTGAGGCAAAGATTATCTAAATATATCTATTTTTTCTTCCTTCTACTCTTTCTTATTCGATTCATTACTGTCCATTCCTTTTATACTTTAAATTGTTTTTCCTCATCACACTTCTTGATCTCCCATACGAATGTGAGATTTCATTAGCTCTCGATGTCTTGGCTAGAATATTTAACTAAGGCTCTGCCTGATCAGATGTATTTAATTCCTTCTTTTCCTTGATATAGTTAACTTATTTATTTTTGCTAGTAGTTGGTAGAATCTAATCTATCTATATATGAGGCTATTTTGCCATTTTCGTAATATTTGACACTTTGAATTACTAGAATAAATTCTTGGCTCTTTCTTTCTGAATATTTTTTTCTTTACTACTCTCTGCTTGCTACTAATTTTTATCCTAGTTAGCATTTTTGCTTTTCTCATTTTCTTTAAATTACTAAAAATTATTGCTTCGTTCTTTTTCGAATTGTGGGGACATTACTTCATGCTTACCCTTTTGCTGGTTATTAATTTAGCGTCTAGGCCTCTATATTTTAGCTGTTTTTTTGTTGTTAATCTCTTGCTTTACCTCCAATTTTCTTTCAAGAAATCTTTTTAATGGAGAAGTAGTTTTAAAGCTCTGAAGTTCTTTGCATATTTAATATAAACTGATTATTTTATCTCTATGAAAATAAATATTTAAAGTGTTCTGCTAAATAGGATTTTACACTTTCTTTTAAGTACAGCTAGTTTACTTTTTCTTATTTACCCTTTATTATGTTCTAGTTGCTATACCAATTTTGACCTTTTTTAATCTTTTATATTACTAGCCTTTCAAATGCTAGCGCGGGTTGATATTAGCATCACTTTTTTGCTTTATTCTTCTTTTTATGCTGTAAATTAGAATTTTTCTTGGGGACTATAAGCAAGCTTATTTCCTGAGCAGCTCTGAGAAAGAGTAATAGAAAACCACTTTAATCTTAAATGAAGCCATACCCTTAGATTTACTTAGCTTACACTGTCTATATCATATAAGTTAATATCGCCATCTTTATCCATGCTGCTTTAAGCTTAGATTTAGGTTTATTAAGTATATCTAGCTATCTTCAGTTTCTATCCCCTTTATATCAACTTTCTGTCTATTTTCCTTATTTGGTTACCTTATATTCCTCTAACTCCCTTGCTTTTCAATGACTGCTTGAAGTAATATTATTATGAAGAGTTTAGCCACTCATTTTAGAATGTTGCTAACTAGTGGAATTTTATAGTTAAAGGCTATCTAATTCCTGATTATTAGTAAAGCAGTAAATTACTTCAAAAAGGAAGCGAAACTAGCGACATCTACTTTACTACCTACCCTTCTTAAAAGTAACTAGCTCTACTACTATTAATCCTTTAGCTCTGACTATACCTTAAGATAAAAAACGAATATCTGTATTAGCTTGAAAATAAGCAGTCTAAGCATATGCAAAGTAATGATAAAGCGAGTGATAAGATAATATGAAGTATCTTGAAGCTAAATTTGAATATAAAGTAGCTTATAAAATAAGCTTTAAGTATATACCAAATTAGAAGCTAAAGGCATAACTTATAGAACTTAGGATTAGTGTAGCTCTACCTATTACTTCAAACTAAATAAATGGGATACACTTAAGTTATATTTAGTTATAGTATTAGAGATTCACCCCCATTAAAGAGGCTTTTGGCAGGATTAAAAGCTTATTTTATTAGTCTTATTTATAAACATGTAAATGATATTACTAACTGGGTTTTCATAGCCATGTGGCTTTTAAAATTACCTTCTCAATCTGCTTTTTCTAAATTTCGATTGGCCAATGCAAGAATTTCATATCTCACTCTAGCTTGTCAAAATGTACTTGATAGGTAAATTTTTATACTTAAAAAGCTTAAATAAACTAGACCTAATAATCCCTTTAAAGAATCCATATCTTCTACGTTAATTCAATTATCTTACTATGTCATTAATATAAAAGCCCCAAAGCTAAAACCCTTTAAACATACCTACTATCTTATATTACTATTAGCATAGAAATTGATCTTATGTAAATACTAAACAGATACCATTTCCTTTACTTATCTCCCTTATAAACTGAATCTCTAGCATTTAACTTATATTAGGTATATTAAATTAAACTCTATATAGCAGATTATTACCCTTAATAACCCCTAATAACTTAGCTATGCTTTATTGACTGTTCTTTTTAGATATTAAGTTTAGTATCTTTAAGTTTTAAATTTATTATACTTCTCTTACCAGAAAATTAAGCTACTGAGTAAGAAAATTATGAATTATTCTAAGAAAAGTCAGATATATATCATAGTAAGTTTAGTCGTATGGACTCTATTTGCTTATTAAGTATAGACCATATTTATATACCCAACTAATCATACAAAGCTCTATTAGTCTCTAATCTGAATTAATCTAGCATATGTATTTACTTCTTATATACTCTTGAAATCAGATGTAGTATGATGCTAGTTCATCTAATGATACTTTAGGTATTCAGATTGCAAAAGTTTGAATGGATCAACGAAAATGCTGTTTTACTTATGAGTCTTTTAAGGATCTTACTTCAAGTGTAGCTTAGCTAGAATTAGAGCTCTATAATGGAAATTGTTAGCTATTGCAATAAACTTAAGAGCAGCTTTTCTCCTTTGCGTCATATCTCTAATGGTAAACTAAGCTTTAGAAGATAGCAATTGAAATCAGAAGGGCTTCTTTATTGAACTCTTTGTGGAACTATGTTTAGTAGTCTGTTTTTATGGCAATCATAGGTAAGCAGTTTCTAGTAATGCATTTAAAGGTGGTAGCTATTAAGATGTAAGGAGTACTTATGAATAAAAAAATTAAAGGTTTATTAATTGTAATCACATAGGTTTTGGCTGTAAAAATGAAAAGCACTTCTGACTGGCGTGAAGCCGCAATACCTCTACAAACTCTATTTAATCGCATAACTCGCAACCACATACAAGAAGACACTAGAGCAGTGAGTCATATCGTTTCCAGGAAGCCCTCGATGAGAAAGTCCTTAAATAAATCCAACCGGCTAGAAAGGAAGAAGAGCTACTATCACACCGTGGTACATATTTGATAGCGTTGAAATAAAAGCTATCATGAAGAGTGTAACAATGAAAGTAGACTTGATTTTAGTTCCAGCCATTTACTACTAGAACCCTTTTAATTTAGTTTCATTAACATTTATTTTCTTCTCTTACTGTTTTTACTTAGAAGCAGTGACTACTTTTTCTTTATCTTTATCTAACTTCCTAGTTAGACCATCTACTTATCTTTTCAGCGTTTAATATTACTCAGTTCTATAAATTAGGAGCCAAGTTAACACTATATAGTATTCTTACCTTCTGAAAATACTGCAGTGCAAACAGCTGCCCCTATTACGACTAAAGTGTCTTGGACTTCTATTTGCATCTTTATAATATTAAATATGAATTCTATTATTTACCCTTCTAACCTTATCTCTTTAGATCACCTCAATGTCGCTTAGTACAGGATAGAGATAATACTTATATAAGGACTAAGATTAAAGGATGCTGATGATTAGAGGAGTAGAGGAGTAGAAGCTGGATTGCTTGTCTTATACTGCAGGCTTTATTAGTCGAGCTTCGTTATATGATTGAACAAGGCGAAAAGTAAGCTAATTAAGAGACTGAAATGATAATCTATATGGCAGTAACATTCTAAGTCTGCTGTTGAAGCTTTCCTTAGTACTCTTAGTGTGAATCTAAATATACAGATGTAGTCATATATATTAATAGTGAAAGCCAAGAGTTTTCATTAAATAGAGCTTAAATTAATTGCTTATCAGATCAAAAAAGAAGCTGAGAAAAATTTGAAAATTAAAAAGAGAGTAAAGTGTATAAAATGGTTAGGAG